>JAYMSV010000108.1:0-22105 GCA_036897745.1 Erodium moschatum
TGGTTAATCGCGTGGATCTTTTTTATTTTATCTGATTTCGTTTTTGCAGGGTAAATGACTAGTGAGCAGAGAATTATGGATTTTTCCAGGGAGGGAACCCCGATTCACGTATATCCTCCCAATAAAACTGATGCAGTCCAGGTTCGGTCGCTTCGCCCCCGAGATGCATCTGAAAGTGACGAAGGCAGGTTCAGTCACACTCTACAACGTTTAGGCAACACTTTGAGCAACATTAATCAGTTTCGTCATAGTTTAATTTTAAATTGTTTTTATGGCATGTCCAACACCGTTTGTAACGGTTCATATGTCTTAGAGGTTTTTGTAAAAAGACCCTGTGGAGCTCTATACAATGTAATGACTCTCTCGCAGTGGAATGAAATATTTACAACTTTTAGTTAAAAAAACAATAAGAAACTACACGACATGAAAGTTTACATTTTATGTTCTTTAACTATTATCATTTTAGTATAATTTTTCAAAAACAAAAATAATTCATAACACTTTCCTATGATTATGATAAAAGATTATAAATTACATGAAATAAATATTTAATACTACTTTTTTGGCATTATCGTTTTCAAAATCTCAAAATAAATTAGAGTTTATTTTTAGATTTTATATAAAAAAATATTATTTCCTATTAGTGTCTATTCATTGCTCCACTTTGAGCTGCAAGATCTTATCAATTTCACTTTTGGTTTCAATTTGAGTGAACAGACCCAGCAAAAACTGCAGTGTATCAGAGAGCTCAAAGCTCCATCCCTTTGCCCCATACATTCTTCTCCCCCAGCCAGGATCATTGGATCACACTAATTAGTTCTGATTTTAAACTAAATCTTAATTTATGATTAACTTAAAAGTTTATACATAAGTGGATATTTCAATATATGTTTTTTTGGTGGAGAGGGAAGGATTGTGAGAGACGTCAATCGATCGATAAAATGAGAGGCATAAGTGAATCCGCGTGTCCAACGAATTTCTTAAGTGTTTGGGTTTATTTATGACAAAAATAACTCGAAGCATTACTTATTAAGATAATATGTCTTGAGAGGGGACAACGTCCACTGATTTTTCGGGAGGATGTTTAGTCTAATTGATTCATTTCCGTCTCTGGTCACAGGACTCCACGGGCCGTCACTCTCGGGCTTTGGCAAATGCTTTGGTGGCCTCGACAGCTTCCGCAGTATTCCTCAGGAGCATAATTCAGAGTCGATCGATGCCTACTCTGACCATGGGGCTCACTCGGCCCTATCTCACAGTCTTTAGACGATGTACCGATTGCTTCGGCCGCTATCGCAGCATTGTCCTGTCAACACATTTGAAGCACTTTTCGTTTATTCTCAAATCATAACGTAAACCTTTCATTTATTCTCAAATTATAACGTAGATGTTTTCGTTTATTCCCAAATCATAACTCTGAACTATCAACTTTTCCTGTTACTCACTAAACGGTCGGTAAACTTTTGGACGGAAAATGCCAAAGTTACGGCCAACATTACTACATGACAATTTACGTTTGCTTGGGATAGAATTTAGTAATAAACGAAAAGTGGGGTTAGAACATGGAGTAACCTCTAATTTTTATATTTAAAACTTTTAGGGTAAAGTGGTCGTTTTGAAAAAAACATTCTCACATGATTAAAAGACAAGTTCGTGATACATTTGTACTTAATTCTATGTATTTTTTTTCAAAGATAACTTTAAGAAAATATTATGAAATATTTAATTTGGTTAGATTTTGATTTAATTAGGACATAAATAACATGAAATTGATGTTTGAAAGATTGAAGAGACAGATTAAATGAAAAGGACAAGATATGATGGGGAATTGGAGACACTGCAACAACAAAACAAAAATCTTCTTACACACTTAAACATAAACTTCCATTCTTTGCTTCAATAATGTGAAGATTTTGAATTTAGCCAACCATATGAAGCAGAAACATGGCATAGCTGACAACCCCACTCCACCATATGAAGAGGAAAAAGCATGAGATTCAGTGAAAAAGTTGAGCAAGTTCATGCCTCTTTGTGGATATGCATATCATGTGGAACTCACAATCTCATCTTCTGAGCGAGTCATAGTGGGCATCTCATCATGACCGATCTCGATTCACTTTGAAATTCAGACGGTGGTGAGATGAACGATTTTTTGGATATGGAATTTGACATTGATTTGAGATTCGGTATGCTTAGCTCGATTAGAGATGGAACTGAGATAGAGACTGCAGATCCTCGATCGAGGTCTGGACGATCACCCCCATCCGTCTTGCACATATTATATAAAAATATAATATCAATTTTATATTTAATTATACGCGTTTTCACCTGGTTATACGTAATTATAAAACTTGTTTGGCTGGTACCCTAAACCTAACTATATCTAATTTTCCGTCCAAAAACGAACGGAAAACAGTAACGTGAAAATACTAAAGAGGTAGGGTACAAATCATACAAGTTTTATAATTATATGTAATTAGGTGAAAAACATATAGTTAAATGTAATTTCCTACCATAATATATCAATATATTTTTAATTTTTCCCGAGTCAAAAGTCAAAGAAGAAAAGAGTTCTTTTGCGACGCCCAACATTCGTCGCAGAAGTTCTATACCGTCGCAGAAGTTACACTCAAGCTTCTGCGACGGTATAGAGGGGCGTCGCATTGATTTCAGTCAGAATTTCACTTATGCGACGACTTTCCCAAACCGTCGAAGAAGTTTAACTCATCTGAGACGGTATAGAAGACGTCGTAGAAGAGGCTGTCTTCTACGACGGCTTATAAACCGTTCGAGTCTTTATGACGTTTTATCACGTGACGACGTAATGTATGATTTTGATCCACTTCTTGTGAGTTTTTAACTCCTACCCAACGATTCATAGATCCGATATGCTACATATGAAGATATTTTGAAAATGTTGAGATATTTTTACACCGATCGACGGATATTTTTTGTTTGTGTGTTGATTTGGTAACATGAAAAAACACGAAACAAAAATCAATTATATTTCATTATGAAAGATATGGGCAGCTGTTGAATCATGTTCAATGAAACTGGAAAATCTCTACAGCTAAACATCCATGTATGGTAAGAGTTGTCCTTGTCCATCTTTTGTTCATCAGAATTGCAGCACATTTTCAATTCCTCTACTGCATATAAAATAATCTCAAGTATTGACGATATTCAGCTCCAACGACGTGTCTCCGGTTTTGTCCCCGGTCCCCCTCTGCAATCCCAGTGGTTGCCGCCTGTTAAGTTTAGTTTGTTTTTATGGTTTCCTCCAAACCATTGTCGATTCACATATTCTAGAGTCTGATTATACTAAGACCTGTGAAATTCTATATATTGTACTGATTTTATATTCTTATTAATGAATTAATGAAGTCCGATAGCTTTTAATAAAAAAAAAGTATAAAACAAACAAAAAAAAACTAAAAATGACATATAATAGATTTTGGGCCTGGGCCTGGGCCACCATTGGGTCTTTAGAGGTTTTGAGCACCCATTTGTATTTTCTCAGCTTTAGTCCAAACTTCAAATGTGGATCAAAACTCGTAACTCCCCTATGAATATATGATATGAGGTCCATATGCATAGGAGTTGTCTGCTTTGTAGAAATACGATCTATATACATGTGAGTTACCTGTTATGCTTTACACGTAGAAATCCGATCCATATGTACATGTAAAAAAATCTTATCCATGTGTAGAGGAATTGTCTGTTATGCTCTACGTGTAGAAATCCGGTCCATATACATATGAGCTTTCTGTTATGCTCTACATGTAGAAATTCGATCCATATGTAGAAGAGTTGTATACTATGCCCTACATGTAGACATCTGGTCCATATATATTTGAGTCGTCTGTTATGCTCTACATGTAGAAGTTCGATTTTCGATTCATATGCGGAGGACCTGTTGTTATGCTCTATGTGTAGAAGTTCGATTCATATGCAGAGGACCTGTAGTTATGCTCTACATGTAGAAGTTCGGTTCTCGATTCATATGCAGATGACCTGTTGTTATGCTCTACATGTAGAAGTTCGATTTATATGCAGAGGACCTGTCTGCTATGCTTTACATGTAGAAATTTAATCGGAGTCGTCTGCTATGCTCTACATGTAAAAATTTAATCGGAGTTGTCTGCTATGCTCTACATGTAGAAATCCGTCCCATATACATATGAGCCATTTGTTATGCTCCACATAGAAATTCAATCCACATGTAGATGAGTTGTCTGCCATGCTTTACAGTCTACGTGTAGAAATCCGGTCCATATACATATGAACCGTCTATAATGCTCTATATGTAGAAATCCGATCTACCTGCTCTATATGTAGAAATCCGATACATAGGTAGAGGAGCTGTCTATTATGCTCTACATGTAAAAATCTAGTTCATATGCAGACGAATTCGATCGAGGAATTTCTTGTTATGCTCTACAGGTAGAAATCCGGTCCTTATGCAGATGAGTTGTCTGCTATACTCTACATGAAGAAATCCGATCCATATGTAGAGAAACTGTCTGCTAGTTGCTATGCTCTACATGTAGAAATCCGATCTTAGCTATACATTATAGTTAACCATTTTACTCTGAAGTCCGACCAAATATACAGTTCCCCAAACAACATTAAGTGTCACCGAGGCTGTACATCAGAAATTGTAGCATGGTTTAAGGAACATTCGTGTAAGAGAGGACCACATAAACCCGGAACTAGTACATTAGAAAAGGCAGGTTGTTTAGGATCCGGCAATACACCGGTTGTGTTGCTGATCATAGAAACAACATGGGACATGGTTGGTCTGTCTGCTGCACTTTCCTGCACACATAGAAGAGCAACTTGAACAAAACGAGCAAGTTCATTCCTCGAACAAGACTCACCGAGCGCTCGATCCATCAGCTCCGATCCCCTTCCTTCCCTCCACAGCTCCCATGTCTGTAAATCAGTTCATTCAGATTGTCAAGAACATGTCATCAACTCAGTTCAGTACATATCTGGTTAGAACGTCTCCAATGGTAGGCGAATCACCTGGGTGAATCCGGATTTGGCCTAAATCGTCCGGGCGAATTGGCCTGGCAAAATAAGTATTCACCGCCAGGTGAAAACCCAACGGATGATTTTGCCGCGTCATGTGTCCACTTTTTATATAAAAATATAATAAATCTGAAATCACTACTCACCTGGGCTATTAGCCCGACCTGACTAGTACCACTATGAAACAGTTTCTATCAGCCCAACTTTTTCAGTTTTTCTTTCCCTTAAAATCACTATTCACTTATGCTAGCTAAAACCATTGAAGGTGTTCTGACTTACATGGCTTAGCAGGTTCATAGGTCGATCAGACTGATAAAACCCGCTATTCTTTTGGCCACTCGAGATCTCTAACATCATCACTCCAAAGCTGAAGATATCGGACTTCTCTGAGAAAATGCCATCCATGGCATACTCTGGAGACATGTAGCCACTGTTTTACCATACAATGCAAGCCATAAGTACATTGCAAGTTCATGTATTTGGAAATGTGGTAAACAACTTTACCACGTATTATCGATTTTTTGCAGGTTGGTGCCCTTATCTTCAAATGGGCTGTGACCATTTTCAAATAAATTGACACAAAGTGTAACAAAATAGAAATTTAGGATTACAAACTGCAACGGTTTGAAAATATGCGCACCCACACCTACATAAAGTCGATAATACACGGTACTTTTTTTTTGCAATTATCCCAATAACTTACTATGTCCCGACAATTCTGTTGGTGCTCGCTGGAGATTCACTCTCACTGAAAATTCTTGCAGTGCCAAAATCCGATATTTTAGGGTTCATGTTCTCATCCAACAAGACATTGCTAGTTTTCAGGTCCCTGTGGATGATTCTTAATCTTGAGTACTTGTGGAGGTAGAGAAGCCCTTGAGCAATTCCTTCAATGATGGATACGCGAAGTTTCCAATCTAGTAAAGCTCGCTTTGTAGCATCTGCCAATAAATTAACCTGTTAAGCTGGAGATAATTGAAAGAGGGGATAGTTGCAAAAAAGTACCCTGAGGTATTCACTTTTTGATAATTGCACAAAAGTGCTCTGAACTTGTATTTTTAGCATTTTGTATAAATTTGTTTCAAAATGACAATTCTACCCTTGAAATTTAAATTTTTTTAAAATAATAATTAAAGAACAAAAAGTCCAAAGTTTCATATACTCATATTTGCAATGATCCCTGAAAAGAGTTCACGAATGAGAAAGGAAAATGACAAACCGAAGAGAAATGAGTCCAAGCAGTTGTTTGGCATGTACTCATATATCAGTATCTTCTCCTCTCCTTCAACACAACATCCCAAGAGTTTCACAAGATTTCTATGTTGGAGCTTCGAGATTAATATAGTCTCGCTACTGAACTCTTGTAGGCCTTGTCCGGACCTTCTCGAGAGCCTCTTCACTGCAATGTCTTGCCCATCTTCCAACTTACCCTGCAATTGCAGACTAAGTGTTAGAATATAAAATTATAACGGAGTATGCAACTATCAGCCAGTTTTTAGTTGAGTTTGTCCTCTAATATGATATCATAGTCAGGTTCCTCACTGATATGAGTTCAAATCCCACTATTTTCAAAAGTTCTAATTTCTTCTCTATTATGTTTCTTCTCAATGGGTTTGTCTCTCCTTCTAAACAATCCATATTCATACCCGTAAATGGGCTAGTCCGTGAAGGCATGTATTAAAAATAAAACTATAATCGGGTTTTCGGCCCTTATATCTCTTCTCTATGGGCTCGTCTCTCCTTCTAAATAATCCACATACAAACCCGTAAATAAGTAACTGAACTTTTAACCATTACCTTGAGATTTTAGTTGACTTGGTCCTCTAATACTAAGCGACCGTATAAGGATCTCTATAGCCTATTTCACAGACAAGTATGTTACAAATGAGTTTACCTTATAGACTGGGCCGAAACCACCTTCACCAAGCTTATTTCCATCAGAGAAGTGATTTGTAGCCTTGTCCACACTAGAGAAGCTAAAAAAAGGCAGGTCATGATCCTTTTTTTCATTTAACCATGGCTTGTCATCTCCAGCTTCATACATGAGTAGCTCTAGTTAATACAATTAAAGTATAGATCTCGGAGAAATCAAAAGATAATCAAATAAGCAACCAGAAGTCTTTTGTACCCCAGTAGCAGCAATTTCTTGATGATTTGTAGCAAAATGTGACAAGTACGATAAGAATTATGAAGCCAGACACTGGACCTGCAATAATGAACCACAACCTTCTTTCAGCTGAGTGCTTCCTTGGAAGTGGTTGTGGCAATGGAGGATCTAACACAAGTAAAATTTGAACGATAAAAAACACACATCAGTTTGAATTACTCTAATACTTGATACATATGCATAGTACACTAAAAATATCACGCATTGTAAATAGGGATAATTGTGAAAAACTACCATGAGGTATTCATTTTTTTGCAATTTGTAGCCCTCTTCTTTGATAATTACAAAGAAGTGCCCTGAACTTGTCATTTTGTTGCACTTTGTATAAAATGATGAACAATTTATATTTAAAAAACAGGGGAAAGCCCAAAAAATATGCCTGCAAACGTGGTGTCCTCACCTTTTTTTTTTCAAAAACATACTGTATCTTTCGTTTATTATCATAAAACGACGGTTTTCGATAATTTTCAAAATTTTCCATTAGTTTTGATGGAAGATCCCCAGAAAATTCAGAAATCCCTACAATACCAATACCCCCGAACCCTAAAAAAACAATTCCCGGACCCTAAGCTCTAAAACCTAAACCCCTAACCCACTTATCTTGCTCTTCCAACTAAGTGTAGTTTAGGGCTTTAAGGGGTTTTCCAACTAAGTGTAGTTTAGGGTTTGGGGGTTGGGGTATTTCAGGGATTTCTGATTTTTTGGGGGATTTTCCGTCCAAATCAACAGAATTTTTTGAAAATAACGGAAACCGTCGTTTTATGATAATAAATGAAATGTAGAAGTACATTTTTGGAAGAAAAAAAGTGAGGACAGCACGTTTGTGTTAAAAAAAAGAATCGTTCAAGGGCATATTTCTGGAGTTTTCTCTAAACAAATGATAAGTAAAAAACAGGGTACCTGTTATTTCCACAGTGGAGAAGCGAAGGAAGAACTTCTCACTATTCTCCCTAGGATAAGTCTTTTGGTATTGACCCTTGGAAAATTTACATCCAGTCCCATCAAGTTCTGCAGAAACATAAGCAGTACAAGAACAATCACTCATGCATATCTTCTTGCAGTCACTGAGTCCATAACTAATGTTGGAGTCTGCCCACCAATCACTCATGGTACCGATTGATTCATTGAACTTATCCGATCTTTTGCACATAGAAGGCTCCTCATCGGTGCATCCCAGACTGTGTGTTCTAACACAGTCCATGCTTTTAGATTCATATGTCTCAAGCAGAGTACTCAATCTAGAGTAGGTAATTCCCCCCGAAGACCCCACAGTGATCCTATAATAATAAAGTTTGGTGGGAGTGACGGTGAAGGTGAAATAGCTTTCATTCTCAGACTCACTGGACGTGTAGCTGAAGTTTACGGCAGGAAGAGGACTTACAAGGAAAGGAAAAGTGTTGTGTCCATCCCACATGCCACTACGCCAGTAAAGATCCCCTCTTTGCAGTATAACAAGCTGCTTAGTGTTGTTAGGATCAACGCCGAACGTGAAAGCCCCTGATCTTGGAGCATTTTTGCTTAACCATGAAGTTAAAACCCCGTTCTGAAGATGTCCTGATACAGTCCTGAACTGGCCCAGCTTCATACCTGGTAGGAGAGTGTCAACGGGGTAATCAAAACTCTGCCACAGAATTCGGTTCCCATCTTGAAGGACTAAGTTTCCTGAACCGAGGATCTTCAAGCTTGTGTTGGTATAATTATTGATCTGCTGAGGAGAGCTTTCAGGGTTGATGATGAAAGAGGTGTCAGCGCTGCCATTTGTGACAACCAGATACCCGTCTTGAGTGATGGTGAGAGCTAGTTCAGAAGTATTGCTGAAGGGGCTGTTTCGGTTGGCAATCCATACAGGTCCAATGGTGTTACCGATTGTCAGATATAGATCATTGGAAGGTACAAAAGTATCGAAACTAAGTTGAAAATTCCCATATGTAGACATCAAGAATTCCTTCAAGCCTAATGCCTGGCCAGCTCTTAATGTATCTGTAATACCATGGCAACTGTGAAAAAACAAAGAACAGAACAAGAGCCAACAAAAGAATGATAATAACGAACAGCAGTTCATCCTTCCCGAGCTAACGCTGGTCATAAAGGAATCCAAATGAGAATCAACAAAAAATGAACATTGTTATTGTTGTTTTGAGATGAGAATATCTTGAGCATATCTTGCTCCTACATATGTCATCACCTAAACCTATCTGGCCTTTCAAGAAGACCACCAATTTAACTTACTGAATCTAAAAGATGCTCAAAGACAAGGCCGGCAGTTCTCCACCCCATTTCCGCCATTTGTCATTGACTACAATTAAGCAGACTTTTTCGTCGACTTTGAAGAGTCTGCTTATACAAGTACAAATTCAAGGTCTTCCTGAGTACTTTTCTTGAGTTCTGAATTTACCAAGTAATTGGCACAGCTTGGTGACAAATAATAGTACGAGGAAAACAAGAAACTGATATGATCAATTACTAAATGAAATCCATAGCTTTTGGTCAATTTGTTGTACAGATTCATGAAACTCAATTGAATACGATGTATGAATTTGATTACTGAACTTGATACAGCTCCTAGGTTCTAAGCATCCCAAAAATTGACAACATTGTTTACAACCTTAAGAGTACAGGTCTCTCATCAAAGACAAACATGTAGGGACAGGCAAAGAATAGTTAAACAAAATGATGAAGATTGATCACTATATGAGGAAGGGATGATTGCAAAAAAAAAAGTACCTGAGGTATTCACTTTTTGCAATTTGTAGCCCTTTTCTTTGATCATTGCAAAAAAGTGTCCTGAACTTGTCTTCTTGTATAAATTTGTTTCAAAACAACGATTTTACCCTTGAAATTTTAAATTTTTAAAAAAACAATTAAAGAAAAAAAAAATCCAAAAAACTCATATCCCTTTAATTTCTTACTCTTTATATGGTAAAAAGAGAGAAAATTAAGGGATATGAAAATTTGGACTTTTTGTTTTTTAATTACTATTTTTTAAATGTAAATTGTAAGGCTAAAATAGTCATTTTTACACAAATTGCAGCAAAAAGACAAGTCCAAGATATTTTTTTGGCAATTATCTAAGAAGGTTACAAGTTGCAAAAAATGAATACTACTTTGTCTGCAATTATCCCTATAAAGAAAACATTTTGATTTATTCATTTCAAAAGCAGCTGAATGGGGGTGAAAAATTAGAGTTGCTTCAGAATGTACCTCACGCACACCACCTCTGTTGAAGAAAGCCCAGAGGGAAACAAAGTGCTCTTTACCGAGGCTCTACGTCAGAAATTGTCATCTTATTTATAGAACATCTATGAAGGTTCATAGATCCTTCACACAAGTTACCATCATCAAGACTTGGCCCAAGCACATTACAAAGAGCAGGTTGTTTAGGATCCGGCAACACACGTGCTCCATTGCTGATCATAGAGACAACATCGTACATGGTTGGTCTGTCCGCTGCACTTTCCTGCACACAAAGCAGAGCAACCTGAACAAACCCGACAAGCTCGCCGGTCAAACAAGTTCCTCCCAGTACTGGATCCATCAGCTCGACTGTCCTTCCTTGTTTCCACAAATCCCATGTCTGTGACCAGTTCATTTAGACCATCAAAGAACAAAAATCAATCTTTTTGGACAGACAAGAACATAGACATATGATTCAGCTTACATGTCCTACTAGGTTCATATGTCTATCGTGCTGGTGAGAACTGTTCTTTTGGCTACTTATGATCTCCAACACGATTACGCCAAAGCTAAAAACATCCGACTTTGCTGAGAAAATTCCATCCATTGCATACTCCGGAGACATGTAGCCACTGTTTTTCCAATCTCAAAATTAGTATAGATACAAGAGACAACTGCAAAAAAGTACCCTAAGGTATTCACATTTTGTAACTTGTAGCCCTTTTCTTTGATAATTGCAAAAAAAGTACGCTTATCTTGTCTTTTTGTTGCAATTTTTACAAAATGACAATTTTACCCTTGGAAATTTAGATTTGAAAAACAACAAGTAAAAAATCATAAAACCAAATTTTCTTCCTATTTGTACCGTACAAAGAGTTGGAAATTTAAGGGATATGAAAATATGGATTATTTTGTTTTTTACTTGTTATTTTTCAAATCTAGATTTCCAAGGGTAAATTCGACATTTTTGTCAAAATTTATAGAGTGCAACAAAAAGGAAAGTTCATGACATTTTTTCGTAATTATCAAAGAAGAGGGCTACAAATTGCAAAAAGTGATTACCTGAGGGTACTTCTTGTAATTATTCCTAGATACAACCCAAAACTTGTATTTTTGAGAATTGTTGTTTCACTTACTATGTCCCAATAATTCTCTTTGTTCTTGCTGGAGACTCACTCTCACACAAGATCCTTGCAGTGCCAAAATCTCCTATCTTGGGGTTCATGTTCTCATCGAGCAACACATTACTGGTTTTCAGGTCCCTGTGAATGATTCTCAATCTTGAGTACTTGTGGAGGTATAGAAGCCCTTGAGCGATCCCTTCGATGATGCATACACGAAGTTTCCAATCTAGTAATGCTCGTTTTGTAACATCTGCAAGACAATTGAAGATTTGAAGTGGTAAGTACAAGATATAGATTTCACAGTTTTTTTTCCGGGAAAGAAACGGGCTGGTGAAAACGACAAACCGAAAAGAAACGAGTCCAGGCTATTGTTAGGCATGTACTCGTAAATCAAGATCTTATCGTCTCCTTCGATACAACATCCCAAAAGCTTAACAAGATTCCTGTGTTGGAGCTTTGAGATTAACTTCATCTCGTTCTTAAACTCTTGCAGGCCTTGCCCGGACCCTCTTGTAAGTCTTTTCACTGCAATTTCTTGCCCATCAGCCAACTTACCCTGCAAGTACATAGCAACTGTTCAAACTTGGTTCACCTAAAAGCTCAAGATGATATAGTAAGGTTGTAAAAAACGCTAGGCGCTAGTAGGGTGGTGAGGGCTGTTAGACGCTAGTCGGTTTGATCAGATTTATATTTTTCTATTTTTCAATTATTAACAAAATATATATTACGTAAATACCATCAAAATATGACCTATATTATATAGTACTTATCATCTATGATTATTAGTTTTATAGTTAACTTTAGAAATAAAAATTACATACATTAAGATATATGTTAGTAATAAATATATAAAATGATTAATAATAAAGATTTAAGATTAAAAAAAAAACATAAAAACTGGGTCAATGTTGTACAAATCAGCGCCAAGGCGGGCCTAGCCGATTTTTACAACACTGGTCCTGTTTTTTCCAATTCTGCCTATAGCCGCTCTATTTGTTAAAATCAGGTCGGTGTTGTAAGAATCAGTGCCTAGGCTCCGCCTAGACCGATTTTTAGAACACTACTGAAAGCAGAGTTACCTTATAAACAGTTCCAAAACCACCTTGGCCTAGCTTGTTTGCAGTAGAGAAGTGATTTGTGGCCATCTCCACACAAGAGAAGCTAAAGAAAGGCAGGTCATGATCATTGCTTTGGTTCAACCCTTGTCTGTCATCTACAACTTCATTGATGGGCAGCTTAGGAGTGCTCTTTGTCTCCCCTAGCCAATACAGTAGAACAATTTATATCAAAACAATCCTCACATAAGTATCTTGAAATGCATTTTCTTACCCCTTGAGCAGCGATTTCTCGATGTGTAGCAAAACATGAACCCAATGACAAGAAGTATGAAGCAAAGCACTGAACACCCAATGATGATCCACAAGGGCCTTTTAACGGGATGTTTCATCGAGGTTGATTCTTCTCCTGGTGAGGGTTGTGCAAATGGAGGATCTAACACAAGCAGAATAGAACAATCCTTAAGGAAAATATGAGTTTGAATTGCAGAACAGAGCCATGTGTTTAGAAACATTACCTAATGTTTCTGATGTTGAGATCCGGAGATAAAAAACTTCAAGATCCTGACCAGGACCAAGCCAATGGTACTGGCCCTTGGAAAATTTACATCCTGTCCCGTCAAGTTTAGCAGTAACATATGCAATGCAAGAACAATCTCGCAGGCATATCGCCTTGCAGTCACTGAGTCCATAATCGAGATCGAAGTCTGAGTCTGTCCACCAATCACTCATTGCACCTTCTGATTCACTAAACACATCTGACCTGCACTTAGATGGCTCCAAGATGGCGCATCCCTCAGCACCAAACCTTGTTCCGTTTTGCTCGCATTCTATGTGTGTGGCTACCATATAGCTATCTTTTGCAATGCTCGATATAGACTTGGTCAGTCTTCCTGAGGAGTCCATGGTGATCCAAACAGAAATGTTGTCAGCATTGACGATGAAGGTGAAATAGCTTTCATTCTCGTGCTCATTGGATGTGTAACTGAACTCGATCCCATCGAGAAAATCTGATAGAAAAGGAAAACCATGATGCCCGTTCCAGAGGCCACTGCGCCAGTAAAGATCGTTTCTTTGTAGTATTGCAAGCTGTTTGGTGCTGTTCGGATCTACACCAAAGGTGAAAGCACCTGTTCTGGGAGATTCCTCGCCTAACCATGAATTCAAATACCCATTTTGGAGATGTCCTGATACAGTCCTGAACTGCCCCAACTTCATACCTGGTACGAGCGTGTCAGAGTTATGCAGGTAATCGAAAGTCTGCCAGAGGATCTTGTCCCCATCTTGGAGGACCAAGTTTCCAGAATCAAGAAGCTTCAAGCTTGTGTTGGAGAAGTTACTGAGAGGCAACGGAGGCTGGTCAGAGTTGATGATGAAAGATGATCCATTGCTGTCGTCTGCGATCACTAGCTCCCCGTCTCTGGTGATTGTAAGAGCAGCTTCAGAAGCATTGATGAGGGGATTATTACGGTTCGCAATCCAGAGATAGTGACTCTCATAGCTGATTACCAAATATACACCGCTGAAACGATTCATTTGGAAATGTAACAGACACAGCTGATTTGAGGACTCCAAAGCATCATCTGCTCTCATTACCTGGCCAGCTATTAATGTATCTGTACTACAATTGCAAATATGTAAAGCCAAAAAAAAGACGAACAGCCAACAGCAAATAGGTTCGAGCGAGAAGCATTTCATCTTTTCTAGCAATACCATTTTTTGAATCTTGATCATGTCTTTGCTCCCAAATATGAACTCATGAAGATAAAATCAAATTTTAATGAGCCTGTGTTGAGGATATTCCGATAATTGTGGATGCATTGGTCCTGAATATTCTATTACCAACTGTAATCTAGTCAATGAAAAGGACTATCAAACTAACTTATTTAAGGTATAAAAGTCTGGGAGAGAAGGCCGGCAAGGAAACCCCACCTGCTTTGGATTGCATTTGCCATTTGCAAATGAGTACTAGAATAAAGCAGATTTTCTAATAAACTAGGTCTCATAGCTGATACATCTTGAACCCGTGAAGCAAATCCTTCGGATCAGAGTGGTGTCAATTATGCTATGGGTTTAACTCATTGCTCCTCCAGGGATAACCTGACTAACATTTTTTAAGTTAGTTGCTAAAAACTACATTACGTATTGTCCACATTTTTAAACTACACCATCTTTTGACCACGGTCTTTTTCCGTTAAAATTTTGGAATATTCCATTAAAATTAGGGGCGTGGACAATACATGATGTAGTTTTTAGCAATTAACCCTTCTTCTTTTTTATCAACAACTCCTAATCTAATTTCTAACCTAACCCCTCTTCTCACATATGCTCCCAAGTAAATGATCCACTAGAGTTCAAACACTACGCCTCTTATGAAATAGAGCTCATTTTGACGAATTAGCCCAGGCGAATCGGGTCTATTTGCCCAGCCTCCCAATACGCTGGAGGAGATTAGCGACCCATTGAGCGGGGCGATGAATCCTTTCTTCAAGGTGAGCGATTCGCTAAAAAACCACCTTGTTCGTCGATTCGCCCATTGAATTCTCCCCAATTCGGAGACGCTCTAATGGAAATGGCTTACAAATTCTATATCTATGCAATGTAGGCTATGTAGCTAATCAATATTAAAAAAAAGGTACTAAATGATCAATTATTGCACAGTTCTCACTGTTTTAGGTCAATCCACATTGCACTTTCTCATACAGATTCATGAAACCCAACTGAACAGTGATAAGTGATTTTAATGATTGAACATCACATAACAGTAGATTTCATTCTAGGCTCCGTAAACGCCTAATCCAACCCAAAAGTTCGAGGCATCAATATGTTTATCAAGTGTAGGACTAGACATCTACACGTGGACCATAACAAGACTGGACATCTGCATATGGACCGGAGACCACAGGGTGGAGGTGACAAACGAGGACTGAACCAACTCTATACCATGTAAACGCCCAATCCAACCCAAAAGCTCGAATGGAGGCATCAATATGTTTATCAAGTGTTCAATTCGTTCATACACTTTCAAACTTATATTACAACAGGCTCTGAAAACCCCCAAAATTGGCAGCACCATGAACAATCCTAGAGCTAGAAGGTCTCTCTTCAAAGACACAGATGTACTAACATCCATGCAAGGATCAAACAAAATGAAGTTTTAAAGCTATGCAACAAATAAACAAGAACAAAACTGAGCTTCTTCATAAAATGTACCTCATGCGCACCACCTGTTTGAAGAAAGTCCCGTGAGAAAATGTAGAAATGGTTCTTCGTGAGTTGAGACGATGATCAGACCGAGTGTAGTTAGCTAGTCCTCGCCAGGCTCACAATATAGCCCAACTTCAGTCCCGAATTGGGCTGAGCCCAAAATCGGCCGGCCCAATTAGATGTTATATAAACGATGGATAATTAAACTTAGGTTTCATCACACTACTCTAAATTTTTCATATTCTATTTCCACCACTTTAAAAAAAAAATTCACCTCACTACCCTAAAATTGAGATTTCGGCACTTTAGTACCTACCGTTAATTTTCTGTCTATTTTTCCATCCAAAAATGGACAGAAATTTAACGGTAGGTACTAAAATGTCAAAATCTCAATTTTTCGTAACTACATCCATAGTAACTCGCAGTACAAGATTTGCTGGACAAATTGAACGATAAGATCTGTAACTTGCAAAAGTTGTGGCCATGACGAGGACATCTTGAGAAAGCAGATGATCCTATCGTATTGGTGGAAGAGGACATGGCTCATGAGGCTCAAGCGAAGTATGTTTAACAATCTCGTTAGCTCTAAGCAGTCACTATCGAAAAGTGGGCCGTATGTGAGGGGAAACGTTCCAACCCTTCAGAGATTGGCTTGGACCATCCTTCTCCTCCCATACACCAGAAGCATCTCCTTGAGCAGGTATCACACTTCTCCCAGATTCCTAAGGTGCATTGTTGACACATCATTTCACACGAGTGAAGTCGTGTTTAGTGATTTTTGGACATCAACAAGAATTCAAGATTAAGTTCGTAGCTATTTTAAGACCGAGATTCACTGAATCAATGCTTTCCTCTAGGTCAAATTGTTTAACTTACAGACTAAACGTGACTTTTATTTGTTTCTTTACGTAAGTTTAATCCGAGTATGTATTAATAAAATGTTCTCTTTCCACTACAAACAATAAATATAACGTGTATTATAAGAAAATATATAAAATGTGGCCAATGGGGGAAAAGGAAAGTTCTAGAAAACGAAAGCAGTGGCAGTTTTGAAATTAAAGAGAACTTGAGGGCGAAAAGTGTACTACATTCCCGCTACCTCCGGAACGGGGAACAACGAGACAACATAAAACATCTGACAGTAATGGCAAATATCGTAAATTTTTCAAAAACCGAGGGCAAACACGAAGCAGGTCACTAGTTCAAAACCACAAGCACTCGCTCCCTTTCCTCTCCCAACATGAAACCAATCTCTCTATGAAAGAGCCCGTCCTCTGTCGCCGGAAAAAACCTGGGAGGGGAAAAACCCCCCCGCCGCCGTCAACGGCCCGTCAAGGAAGCTCAAGCTCGTGTGCAGTTTCAATGGCGCATTCCAGCGGCGGCCTCCTTCCGGGAAGCTACGCTACATTGGCGGCGAGACTCGCATCATTTCGGTAGATCGTACCATCGGCTTCGCCAAGCTCCGCTCTAAGATCTCGGATCTGTGCCCTAGCGCCCGATCGTTCTCCGTCGAGTACCAGCTCCCGAAGGCACGGGACGGTCGCGATGGCGGCCGGGACGTCTACGCTCCTCTCGTCCCGATCGCTTCCGATGACGACGTGCGCTGCATGATCGAGGAGCACGAGAAGCTGGAGCTATACGGTAAGCACTCGAGGCTGTGGTTGTATGTGTGTTCTGAGGACTGTGTGTCTGTGAAAGGAGAAGGAGATCGAGATTTGTGTGTGAATTGCGTTGGGGCACAGAATGTGGTTGGGGTTCATCGAATTGAGGGTGGAATTGGGAGGAGTTCTGGTAATCGAGTGGTGTGTGGCGATGATTCGCTGAGAAAAGTGGTGTTGAAGCAACAGATCTCAGTCAAACAATCGTCTCCGAATGTGAATTGTTTTTCATGTTTTAAGGGCAATGAGACGGAGATGGAAGGTCCGTGTTATGGTGAAAACCTAAAATATGATCATCCATTGATAGATTTAGCTCGTGAACCACATGTACCTGTTTCCTTGAACCCTAATTTGGAGAATTTGTTTGGATTGAACATGTCTGATTGCAAATTGACAAGCACCCATTTGCCAGGAAGTGATCCTTTTGGTAATGTGGTTCACTATGGTGTGCCTCAGTCACATCCTTTGAATCCAAGGGATGGAAATTTACTTGTAGAAGAAAACAAATCTGGTCAGGTGCTGTGCAATGGGGATGGGATAGGCACAGGAAATTCAGGACAGTCTGTGAGGATAGTGCAGCAATCTTACAATGCTACTATGAACTCAGGGTATCCAGGTTCTTTTGCTATTGAGGAGGGGACAATGAGTATTATGAACAGGGAGAATGTCCCATGGTCGGCCAACAGTGCTTCAGTGAAGACTGCCCCGGTACCACTCTCATGTAATGGTCAATTAGTTGGAATTCCCTATCCTTTTGATTCAGGCACTGGGCATAAGCTGTGGGGTAGTTTACAAAGTGGCGTGTGCAATCATCAGCTCGGTGTGAATGATACAAGAAATCAGCCTGTTCACTCTATCCACCTTAGAAGTCACCGGAATAACATGACTGAGATCAATAACTATCAGGCAGTTAGGTTGGATAGAAGGCCTTTTGCAGGTAAATGCTACCCAGTCCTCAAACCCAATTCAAACATCTCAAAGGCGGGGCAGTCTGGCAGGTCATACCATCATCCGTTGAAGATATATACTGGTTTTCACGCAAGTGTGGTGAAGGCAAGTAATGAGGACGTAAGAGAAGTGGGTGTCCTTGCAGTTCCTCTTGATGGAAACCCAAATCCTGAGGTATGTCATCTAGCTTATGGAACGTGTGGTGGTGGAGTGCCTGAGAAGCCTCTTTTGTCCCATGATGCTGTTGAGGAGGCATCATCATGCATGGGGACTATGGATGCTCAGGTAGATCTCTTGATGGGTTTCAGTAGTGAAGTTCCATGTAGAACTATCCATGAGAATTTTAGAGCCATGCCAATAAGTTGTGAGGTAATTGATGGTGACCTTAAGAAGGAATGCCTTCTGATAAACCCACAGAAAGTCACCAACAACTCTGGCGTCTCAAACAATCCAGTGTATGACTCTGCAACTAAGTTGGGATATAGTACTGATGTTCTGGATGCTGAAACAATCAATATCTCTCTTAGCAATTATAAAAATGCGACTCATACTCTAAATGGAAAACTTGAATCACCCGTGGATCTCTCTTTGTGTGGCCTCTCATTGTCGTCTCCAAAGAAAGTGGAACCTGCTACTCCTTATCTTGCTGGTTGTGATGTTTCTGAAGCCTTTCTGTACTTACAGTCCAAGTATTTTGATCTCATGGATGAAGGACAACTTGGTTCAGGCCCAGTAGTTGATAAATCAAATGGACCTGCATCCAATATTTCCTCACACATTGCAGATAAACTGGAAAAAAATCATATGTGTGATAAGGAGATTCAAGAAGACCTTTTATTGGGTTTAAGCCATGATGGCAAGGTAATGGTTTTGGACACGTTTACATTTTTGCCACTCCACTATCTCATATTCAAGGGAACAGTTTAACAGCTCTATTTGCTGACGTTTTAAAGCATTTAAGATAGACATGGCTATAACGCACAGTCTTATTTTGCTAGGCTGACAGCAAAGAAGGTCAAAACTGCTTGAAAGTAACTAATGAAACTGGAACCTTTGTTGACCAGAGTACTTTCTATACTCGCCTAGTAACTAGAGAGCTCCAGGTAGACTGTAAAACCATGCTATTTTGTTTCTATACTCGCCTTGTAATGCATTTGCTAGTTGCTATGCTGCTCATTTATTTTTTGTTTTGCAGATTATTAAAAACTCTGACCTTGAACATGTAAAGGAACTAGGTTCAGGCACATATGGCACAGTTTTCCATGGAAAATGGAAAGGTTCTGATGTTGCCATTAAGAGGATAAAACCAAGTTGCTTGACTGAGGTTGGGATGGAAGAGAATCGATTGGTAATTATTTAGTTTAGTATGGCTGTTTTCTATGTTTCCGTTGTTTGATTACTACAATGAATAGAATGCATACTGATTTTATCTAATTTAAACCTCTGTAACTGGCCACATCTTTTTTTTACACTCTAATTTTAATTTATTACAAGGCGAGGTGGCTTGTTGGGTTTTAAGTGGGGTTGGCAGCTTAGCTGCCTTCGAATGGGACTGAACTTGTTAAAACTCAAATTGCTGACAAATGTAATATTCACTTTGCTGAATGCTGGAGATGAGATAGATGTAACCTTCTCCTTATTCTTTCTCTGTTTGAGGAAACATGCAACAACTGAACTTACGGTTGTTTGCTTCTGAGCAGATTGCAGACTTTTGGAGGGAAGCTCATATACTGGGTCAACTTCAGCATCCAAATATTGTCGCACTCTATGGTGTTGTTACAGAGGGACCTGTGGTGAACTTGGCCACAGTGACAGAGTATATGGTGAATGGCTCCCTGAAACAAGTTTTGAGGAGAAAAGACCGGTGTGTTACGTAGTTTTACTTTTACAATTCTTGCTTTACCTTTGTCTACTCTCTCATCAATGCCTATACCTTTTGACTTTTGAGAGTGTTTTGAAGGAAGTTATGACACATATCTCTGCAGGTTTTACAAACCTTGTATTTGATAGGTATGTATAAGAAATATATCATCTAAATCCACTTGTTTCCGATGTCAGCACTATTGACCGTCGGAAGAGGTTAATAATTGCAATGGATGCAGCATTTGGTATGGAGTATTTGCATGAGAAGAACATTGTACACTTTGATTTGAAATCTCATAATTTCCTCGTAAATATTCGGGATCCTCAGCGGCCTGTATGCAAGGTAATCTATCCAAGAATCTTAGAGTGGTTCATATTCAAATTCCCATCATGTTTCTCTTTTGATATTAACCGTGACGCAATCATTATTTCGATAATAAATTCGTATTACCCGTTCTCATTTTTTTCCTCGTCCTTGTCCTTCTCCAGATTGGTGATTTGGGTTTATCAAAAATTAAACAGAAGACACTCATATCTGGAGGAGTTCGAGGAACCATACCGTGGATGGCTCCAGAACTTTTAAACAGTGAGAACAATTTGGTAACAGAAAAGGTATATATGAATATGATGGTTGCTCTGTAGGTTTATGAATATATTGCTTATCTCATTGATTTCTCATCTCTTCAGCGCTCCTTTGTAGGTTGATGTTTACTCTTTTGGAATAGTCATGTGGGAACTCTTGACAGGAGAGGAGCCTTATGGGAACATGCGATCAGAGGAAATAATAGGTACATACTTCAAGAATTATTCTAGATCTCAGCTTGACATTCTTAATTACTGTTAAGGTCAACATACACTCAATTTTTCACGTTTCTCACTTAACTACAGCAGACTTATAAATTTTCATCAACTTACTCTGTTTTGGGATAAAAATGACATTCATCGATTTTAAAATTTTCAAAATATGACACTACAGTGAAATTTGCAAGAGCTCCTTAAATTGTTTCATGAGCATTTTTGTCATTTATTACCGAAATAGATCAAAGTTAATTTTTTCGAAAGTTCTATACTCAGAGTAAGAAAATTAAAAAGTCACTATTGTCCCAGTAAAATGTGACAAGATCCGTGTAGTTTTGTGAGATTATCCGTGTTCTTAGTTACTCTGAAGGTTAAAATATTGTCTTATTTGCTGATAGAAAACATATTGTGCATGATTTGATGTCAATGCTCTTCAATTTTTACATGATGTTTCTTAATTGTTGAGTTCTTTTCCTTCTTCAGCGTTCAGCCCCTTCCTTAACATAGCTTTTAAAATTCATGATTGCATTTTATAATCATGTGCTCGTAGTTATATTCAGCCTATTAATCGATAGGGATGAAACCCAAATACTATTTACCCTTTTAAATTTCACCTTCCTGGTTTTATTTGTTTGTTGCTTTAACATAGCATGGCTATTTTAGCTTATGGTTTATTGCACATAACTACCTCTATGAATTGCCCTCAAACACATGATCCCATAGTAAATATTCCAAACACATGGGTAATTCATAAAGGTAGTTATGTGCAATGACCCTTTAGCTCATGCTTATTTAGGATGTTCTCAAATATTTATATCCTTATGGTGTGTTTCAGCTGGTATAATCAAAGGCAATCTTCGACCCGAAATCCCTAACTGGTGTGAGCCAGCGTGGAGATCATTGATGAAGAGGTGTTGGTCATCTGATCCGAACTCTAGGCCATCATTCTCGGAGATCGCAAAAGAGTTACGGACCATGTCAGCATCCATGAACATCAACCGAGTAGAAAAGAGAAGCCATTGTTAGTGTACATAGTGTAGGAGTGTTGAGAGAACATGTCAGGCTGAGATGTGATCG
>JAYMSV010000109.1:0-22076 GCA_036897745.1 Erodium moschatum
ATTTGGATGCCTCCACCCATCAGTTCGAGCTTTTGGGTTGGATAGGGCGTTTACACTCACTTGTGACAGAATGAATACAGGTAATGAGACGATACCCGAAACCGGAGGCAATGGGACGAGAAAGAGATCAAAATGGAGAGGAGGTCGCGCTTGGGTTGAACGACGTTGGTCCGACACCGGGATCGGAGATGGAGCTGATATGAGAGAAGAGAGGTTTAACTATAAGGTTTAGGGTAATCGTGGTATTAATACTAGATTGGGTTAAAGGAGTTATAATGATATTTCATCAAGAAACCAAAAAATTTAGGTTAAAAAGTACTAATGATAAATCTTGTATCATGAGATTACGATCAACTATTGATCCTTCAATTGATTCGTTTCCCCTTCTTGCATATATTGTAATTGTTAGGAATATCTTTTTTCTTTTTGCTTTTCTAAAAGAGTACTACTTCTCATTAAACATCAAACAATATCATAATCTGGAATGCACCCGAAACAGTCGAGAATATAGTCCAGGACCCCATCAACGATAGGTGTCTCGACGTTCTAGGCTAATCGACACAACTCCTATAGGCAAATTAGGAGGACAATATCAAGAACACGAACACACCATATGAGTATAATTAAGCAGAAACAAGGATCTAAAAGCTCTTTGGGAGGGGGGGACCGGAAAATCCGACCGTTGGGATAGAAGACCAGAGAGAGCTGTGCAAGGATGCACAACACCATAAAATCTTGGATGAACAATGACGATATGATGATACACAACAAGGAGGCCACGGGTACAACCTAACAGTACGACAGGGACCGTAAAGAGTTGACTCATGTTTCTTGTCCTCGATTGATATTTGGATTAACTCGTGTTATTTATGGCAAGCGCTCTAAATAATTAAATATTTAGCTAATTCGTTGAAGGGTAATAGAGTAATTAAACATTTTCTAATAACAGAGTAATTAAACATGTTGGAGAGGCGAGTTGCGGGAGTGGTTTAGATTTGGAGTCGTGGGTTCAAATCAAAACTCGAAGATTCGGAAACGAAGTAGAAGAATTGAGATAGACGAAGAAGGAGATGGAAACGGGGATGGAGGTCGGGCTTGACGAGGAGAGCAGAAGCACAATCAGAATGGAGAGGCGGAGGAGCCTTAACCAGACCGCCGTTGAGAGGCGGAGGAGAATCGTCGAGAGAGGCACCGATCGCTTGGATCTCATCACCGGCAAAATCCGAGCCCTCTCTGTCTCCTCCTCCTTCCATCTCCAACACCCTCACTCGTCCCCACCGCCACTCTCCCCTCATCATTGTAAGATCCTTTCGATTCCTTATGCATTTAACTCAATCGATAAAGGATCAGCTAGGTCTAGGGCTGACAAAACTTGAATCTATCGGAGATTAAACTGGCGCATTGTTTGTGCTCTGTCGATTTCAGGTTTATAAAGTGAATTCGTGAACCCTAATTGTCATCACACTTTACTGTTTCCTAGTAATCTTCCTTGTTTGAATTTCAGTCTAAGAGACTGGATCGAAAGAATGCCCAATTATTGTAGGCTGGCTAATTTCAGGATCAATGGAATTATAAACTATTTCTGTTTGAAATTTTGAGGTATAATGATGGTAGTTGAGTGGCTTTGTGCTATGTTTCTTCTGATTGAATTATAATAATGCTTTTGGTCATTTACACAATGGCAACACATGTTATTTGTCAAGTCAAAATCAGGTCTTTGGATTTTCTTTTGACTTTTACAATCATTCTTGCTTTGGATCTATGGTGATTCTGTGTTGATGTTTATACGAACTTATTATGCCAATTACTTAGTTGTCTTGCCTTCCAAGAACCCACCAAGCAGCTTAGAATATCTGCCTTCAACTTGACAGTTATAGCGTCTCTGATTTTTAAGCTCGGGCGAACAAACACAAGGGTTTGTGGGGGATGTTTCCCTCACTCAACTTTCTTTCCTTTCAAATACCCCATCTTCATTTTCTTAAAATTTTCATATTTCCTCTTTTAGTTTTAGGATTATTATTTTTTAAAATGTGCTCCTGTATATTGAGATTTTGCATCATTGCTCCACTAGATTTATAACCCCCAGTAATTGAATGTTCTAGACCTCTTCCTGATCCTAAGGCATTAGATTATAAATTCTGATGATGCACTTTCATGAAGTCTAACATCTTGTTCATCTGTGAGGAGTATTTCCACGAATACAGGAAAATGAGAATGAGAATGAGAAAAGATAATTTCAATTACTTGAACTATACATATGCATTATATTTATTCCAACATATTGGTTTGTTTCCTCTCTAATTGCATTCATTCTGTAGCTGGTGAGGCAGCTGATCCTATGAATGATGAAACCACGCAGCCGTCTACCTTGGCGAACCAAGACTCAAGTTCGCCAGACCACTCTACAAGGGGAGATGCAGTTGAGATGGATAGAGCAACTTTGCAAAACCCTTCGGTGGAGGACAGGCCCAACACACAACCATTACCGGCCATGCCTATAGTTCAAGAGGCAGCAACTGATGAAAAACCTGTTGGAGGATCATGTCAAAGCCGTAGGCCTAAACTATTCAGTCACAAACAAATAATCTATTGTATTTTAGCTTCTGAGAAAATTCGGGCCTGTTGTTCTCTAATAATAGCACTCCTGGTAGTGCTGTCATATATTGATGATCCATTATTTGGGATGGACATAGTTGACTCAGAGAGTGTCATAGCCTTGAGACCACTTTACATGCTTCTGCTGACTGATGTAACCATTGTGCTCGCTCGACTGGTACTTCAGAAGCAAAGAAATCTAGAGGTACCTCCGGAGCAAGAAAGAAGTGAAGGCCAGGACGATGGGAATATCTGGATGGATGCAGTCCACCTTTTGGAGTCAGGGCTTGTGGTATATAGGATAATGAGAGGGCTGTTCATAGATTGCAGTATCTATTTAGTAGTTGTTGTCTGTGGCGTCTCACTGGTGTAGCTTTGCTTTTGTTGGTAACTGATTGCACAACCTTACACTAGCTTTGTGATATTGATCATTGTATCATAATTACTGTTATGAAATGGTTATGCATGTTTCTGAGATTGTTGTTTATATATGGTGTTGCACACAATATATCTTTTTAACTTACTGTTGCAGGTAATTGGTGACCAAATATAGACTAGCTCTTCGGGCAGAAAGGTTCTTGTTCACCCAATGTGGCTAATGCAATATTGGAGTCACAGGTAAGCGTTGGATCCATTTGTAGCTAACACTTTTTTATTACTTATATTCATATTGCATCATCCATGAAAACAAGTTGGGAAAGATTTAAGAATATTTCCTACCACAACTACATTTTTAATGTCCTCACCTTGTGGGGTGTGTCTTAGTAATTGTAAAGGACACTGGGTAGAAATCATCTATTTATTTATGAATCCGGATGTGTAGGCCATGAACATGATAGGTTCTTTCTAGCTTCCTTAGATGATGCACATCAACAACATATAATAATTCTGAAGGTGAATCCATAAATGCAGTGGGAAGAGTCTGGTGATGTCTTAGCTTTATTGGGTATAGAATTGACTGTTGCTTTATCATTTGAAGGTAGCGAAAAGATCAGTTTGTTGTTAGGGTTCTTGAAAGTTCATTGAATGAATTGGGGGACCGTAACACAGAGTTGCTGGATAATTTATGAAGTGCCCACAAGGGCAGCTGGGGAATGAGAAACACCTTCTGAGTCATTAATCGTGAATGTAAACAAAACTGGTAGATAGCAGAGCTAAATTTCTCTATTATACAGCAATATGTTCCATTGTTGCCATTTCAGGTCTCTTCCCTACCATATATGTTGTTGGGTTCATATATTAGCTGAAGAAGAAGCATAAGATTCAAGTAAGCAAGAGAAATGCTTCTGCTTATGACTTCTTCAAGGTAGCCCAATTTAAAACATGCTTTAGAATAGCTGAGTTGGACCCAGCTATACTCATACTCTTCTTTTAAGTGTTCTTTGGATCGATCCTCATTTGTAGTTTGTGAGCACCCTCTACAGACGTGTCTATGGACGACTGGTTTCGTCCCAACTAGAGCCCTGGCTTACTAGATCAACGGTTGACCACCACTTGGCCAAATAAGTATATAGTATATGTTTGTTATATCATTGTACAGTATGGATAAATTGGCTGTTGAAGAAGAGGAAGGACATAAATTAATTGAAATTTGGTAGTTTGAATGTCTAAATCAGCATGAGACAATAATTAGATTCCTTGTGGTTGCCATTACATTACTGAAACAAAACATTGAAAGCAAACTAGACACAGTAGAGCATCAACCCTTGTTGATGGAAGGAAGCGCAAAGCGTGCGGAGAAGGACCTGGAGCTGTCTGGATCGTCCCAGGCGGAACCTTGATCGAAGTTCTTAGAGTAAGTATAAGGATCATAAGGGACATGGACTGCTGGGTCGGTCGAAAAATCAAACATTTTCTTGAGCTTGCTCCTCAGGATTCTCCACCTGCAGGTTAAACTGAAGGAGACATTGCTAGTTTTGGTGCAGTATTTGTTGCAGCAGTTGAGCCAGTACTTGTACAGCTCCATATTATACAGAAATGGAAGAAAGAGAGAGAGTGATTGGTTGATTGGGAAATTTTTAGAGTTGGAGGTGGAGGGCCTTGATATGGCCTGAGACTATTTATATCCACAATCCACAATTAAATTATTAAATGAGAGGAGGTTATTAGGCATGCCTCCACCGGATCATGCATGAGTTTTTGTTGTTTTTAGCAAACTGTGACGTCCTACAATAATATATAATACATTAAAACATAAATACATTTGTCACAAAAAAGAAGAATTAACGTTTGTATTTTAATGTTTTACTTTTCATCACACACTCAATGTTGCTAAAAGGGAAAGACAGATTGAGAAAGTGGAAATAGAGATGCAAGAACAAGTAGTCAAACAGCAGAGGACCGTATAGATTCTTCACTTCCAAAATGCCCACTTGTATGGGGACCTATTTCTTACTTTTACCCTCCCAATCCAACCAAGAGCAACACTCATATTTCAGATTCTTTCCAACACTTTCATCCTCTTTCTTGCCAACCAAACAAAAACACAAGTGGATAGATAGAGCCATCAGAATAGTTAAGCTCCATTCCGATTAGATTAAGATAAGTCCGGTAAGGAGTGGAGTCAATAATACAATTGAGTGTGTTCCATCGATAATTATCAAATTAAATAAACAAAAACAAATAAAGATTACACTTAAGAACTAGATTGTTTTATGTTATTTATTTAAAAATTCGGAAACCGGAAATTTATGGAGATGCAAAAACAGGTAGGTAAAGCGAAGAGCATCAATCAAACACCAACACAAAACCTTGTGTGGATGCATATATATATATATATATAGGGGCGGTTTTAAGTGCGACCTCTCCCTATCATGCGAACTCTCACCGGAACGTGACACGTTTCGGGCTTTGGAATGTGCCTCATTTTTTTCCTACCCTCTAATGACTAATCATTAATTTCCGATTTGTTTCAGCCTAGACTTATAGTAAAAGCTAGTGTGGCAGTTAATTGGATGATCACGTTTTACTGATCATGCATATAGAGATATGAGTCAATGTCACGAATGTCAGAATGGTTTTGGCATTGGATGATCCATCGTGAGAATACTCTACAAAACATGAGACATGAGTATATCTCAACTACCAAAAATAAACCTTAGTCCTGGAACCATGAAATCACCGTACTATCTATATGTACTGATTCGTGTCCTTGACACAATTAGACATTATTTATGACAATATGGTAGTAAAAGTTATGCTCAAGTATGAATAAAGGTTATTCCTGATAATATGGTAATAAAGATTGTGCAAATAGTTCGTCCAAGTAAACTATATATTTCTTTCCCATCCCACAGTTACAGTATCAGTATGCAAGTTTACATAATACAACAAGCATCTTCAAATGCAAGCATATGGGCAATGCAATGTCATTAAAGCTTTCTGCTTGCTCATCGCTGGATATATTCAAACAAGTTAGCTTTGCTCGAATTGAGCCGACCACATTTAACAGATGACCGAAACTACAACTTGTTCTTTAGTTTGATGAAGTAAAGCATCCATGTTATTTTTGTATGAACCAACGCATAAGAGAAGTAAGTAACTGTTGAGAGACACTTCCAAGCAAGCATTAGCAACACAATCCTTTTCTTCTTCTGTCTTTTGTTTCTCTGATGAGATGTATCCCCTTTGGCCTTGCAGGACAAGCCCCGACCAGCCTTATTGCTATCAAACATATATGCAAGAGAATCGTAAGTTTTGCCAAAGCATAGAAGAAGAAGATACAAAATGGAAGATTTTACCTATTTCATAGAAAAGCTCATTAACATTCTGCGCGGTTTTCGCAGATGTTTCAACGAAGAGCATCCCGTTTTCTTGAGCATATTGCTCCCCCTCCTACAGTATAGATCGTGCATCGTTATTTAGAGTGGCTATGCATGAACATGACAGTAATAAGAGAAGATCAAATTGCTACCTCAGGTTGAACCTCTCTCTTTGCTTCCAGGTCAGCCTTGTTCGCCACCAAAGCCATTACAGCGTTCGTACTTCCTATATGTAGTATTTTGGATCAATTGAGGTTAGTTGTCAATACAGATTTGTCAGAGTGAAGCATAGAACATGAAACTTGCATTGTTAGGAAGGCATGTTGAGGTAAATAACTTTCTGCATCAAGGATAGCCTCACCTTGTCTTCGCAGTTCTTGAACCCATTCTTTGGCTCGCGTAAATGTATCCTGAAAACAAGAAGATGATCAATTCACCTAACCAAAGCATGGAAGTGACAAGGATTGTAATGTGTTTAAGGGAATGAGCAGTGAAATACCATGCTTGAGAGATCATAGACGACGATGGCAGCAGCAGCGCCACGGTAGTACATGGGAGCCAAGCTGTGATATCGTTCTTGTCCCGCTGTGTCCCATATATCAAACTTGACAGTTGCTTCAGTTAGTGACAGAATTTTAGTGAAAAAAGCTGCTCCAATTGTTGTCTCCTGGTTGTCTGAATACTGCCCCTTGACAAATCTCATTACCAAACTGCTTTTCCCAGTTCCCATATCTCCAAGAACCACCTACATAAATCACACACAAGCCATAATCATTCCTCACTTCATATATAGTCTCATGCAGCATCATCAGAAACAACAATAGAGCTACATCTACAGTTTGATGTTGGAACACAACTTCCAAGATATGGGTTTGAATTAAAATGTTTCTTTCCTTTGTAACAGTTTCGGTAAGACGTATAAATAAATGAGTTTGACAGAAAAATGCAAGCTCATTACTAGTATATGTTCCTAAATTTTTCATGGTAAAATCTAGAGAACGATGAGCACATGGTATTGCCTCAAGGCACCATTCTGACACGAATAAACTAACCGAAAGCTGCAGAATATGGATCCTGACAGACCCAGTTGTTATAACCTCTGATCGAATTAGGTACTCAAAACAGGAGGGTTATCATATAGATTTTAAACTTCTTTTTTCTGAAATGTGCAGCTTTAATACCCAATTGCCATATATAGAAAACCCATAAAATGCCATTATAAGGCAACAGATGCAATTTTCTTGCCACATGATTGCAATTTACAACGAAGAAAACCCGATTTAATCAACCAAAGGTAGAAGAAAAACCATGAAAACTGTATAAATTCAGGAAGAAAATGAATAGCCAACAACTATATTGACCCAGAAAGAGAAATGAAAAGGGCAAGACATACCCACCAGCTTGGCTTGTAGGATCTTGACGCCAGACCTCGCCATTTCCAACTTTTATCTATCAAGAAGCAGAAAGCAAATGGAAAAATGGAGAGGATTGAAATGGAAACTGAAAGATGGATTTAGATGGGGAACAGTTGCGTATGAAGCTGGGCAAAACTAGAGTGCAATTCAAGAATAGACTCAGAAACCAAATAATGGTAGGTTTGGAAGAAAAAATTGACTTCCCTCACTGCAAGTTTGACTGGTAGTTCCTTTCCTATCTTATTTTTGCTGTTTTGAGCCTCGTATGAGACACATAAGTAGCTGCAAAGTACTGACCTTGATACAGAAGTAAATGTAAGGACCAAGATTGTAGGTAAAAAACATCCTCAGATGTATTGAAATCAAATCTTATAACACCAAGGAAGTATTATAATCTTTAGGTGACTTTTTGAGTTGCTGAAACCAATCACAAGGAACATTGGCTCAATATATTGTTACTTTCATCTTTGTTGCACTGCTAGTTTGTTTTCCAATCCAATCATAAAGCATACTAAAATCGTGTCATGTAAGAAAAACAATATTTCAAATCCCTATATTCCCCTCAAAGCTGCAACCCTTGCTGCCAATCCATCATACTCAGGTAGACTGCGATGAACATGTCCTCCCATATCTACCGAACTAGCTCTCACATGCCCCTTCTTTTCACTCCTACCTGAACTTTCCCCTGCCACAGACATCGACTTCGTTGCTCTATGCCTCCTCCATGTTTCTTCGGGATTAGATGTTTTTTTGCTGTAATGCTGCAGAAGTCTGTCCACTATCCTCTCCTCTTCATCGCCTTGATGACTTGTGTTGTCACCAGGATGCAGTGACCTCCTCCCTCTCGTCCTGACTGATCTTGCCTTGGGCACAACTGTGCAAGGCTTCTTCTCTTCTGCATCAACATTATTACTTGGTTCCTCTGAGCTGGTAGGTTTTGGCCTGGTGTACGGGGGAGGGAGGGATCCATATCCTCCTGTGGTTGAACTAGTCTTCTGCTGGTTGACTTGTTCAGTTCCGCTGACTCTTCTAGGCTCGGTTATTGCTTCATTGTCCTCCTTACCATGTAGCTTGACTATGTTCTCTGTTGGTTCATCACAAGCCGGTGTGTCTCTTTTGGAAACTTTGTTCGTGTGCAATGTATTGTTCAAAGAAGAACGATTAGTCTCAACAGTTGAAAGTTTTGGTGAATTATGGAGGGGAAGGACTTGCTGTGGCTGAGGTGGAGTAAACAGTTTCTGTTCCAAAGCCTTTGAATCCCAGTCTACAGAGAACTCTCGTGCTACGTCTTGCATCATGTTGAGCTTCGTATCCTTTGACGAAGGATTTGCCTTCAACTTGTCCACAAGCTATACAACAGCAATCACCACAATTCATGTCAACTTTAACAACAATAAAGAATGAAAAAGTAGACACACAAACAGACTTGAGACTGAGGTTAAGAGTCTGAATTATTACCTCCTTGTTCGCAAAAGCCTCGAGAGAGTTTCCATATCTTCCAATAAACAGACTTCTAAGTTGTCGGAGCTCTGGCAAATCAGCGAACCTCGCTGCAGCATATACTAGAGATGCAGCAGCTTCTCGGCATTCCTCAGGACACTCCCTGCAAGGAAAATAAAGTTATGAGGCAGGTTTTTGAGTATCCATCCCAAACAGTGGACACCTTCGAAAGAATCAAAACCAAAACGAGACTTATAACCAATTCAGCATCATAAATATTGGGGATACCTTTCTTTGACCATATCTGATAGATGATCTAAGATGCAGCTGCAAAATTGCTCAACAAGATCATAGCACACAGTAATTTTCTGCTCCACCAGAAGCATATCAGCCTGTAGCCCCATTAAAAAGATAAAAAGGTTAGTGTTCTGATCAAAAGTTGTAATTCAATATACAGATATGATGTCTTATGAACTAAAATCCAAATACTTGTGAACATAGTGCTTAGATTTTCTGTTTAATTTGCCAATATAAAATTGTAGGAAAAATCAAGCAAAACCATAAAAAAAACTCAAATCAAAATACCCATTCTCATCAACAACAACAAAACAAAACAAAAACTTGAGAGAGATTAAGACCTTGAGATATGCTTTATAGTCGAGACCTCCCTTGATAAGATCCGCAATGTCCGTTTGAATGAACTTCCCCACCAAAAGCCTCTTCTTCTTCCCCAGCTCGAGCCGGGTCATCACGTGCCTCAGCGCCGGTTTGCTGCAAATCAAATAAGAAGAAAAAAAATCACAAACGGAGCACACACAAGCGATTTCATGTTGTGGGTTTGGCCGCCGCTCACCATTTGGTGTAGAACTTTGGTTTAGACCAACTGTCGAACATCTTGCGTGCACAAACCAAAACCAAATCGGCGATTATATAATGGGTAACGAAGAGTTGGGTAAGGAGGCGAAGAACAATGGGTTTGGGTATCTTCAAGGAGAGAGCCAAGCTATTCCATTTATGGGCATGCGATGCAAGGAACTCAAGAGCCAAAAACAAATAAAGGATCGGACTTTATTACAGAGAGAGGCAGAGATATGAATTGAGTGAGAGAGACCGATATATACATACAGCAGAGGCGTGTATGTATGTATATGCGTAACAGAGAATGATGGTGGTGGAGAGTGGAAACATGGCATGCTAGCTGGTTTCTATGTTCGGTTGCCATGTAGGATTTCTATGTCGGTTCTGTTCCTCTGTAATAATAGGCAATGTTCCATTCTAATAACCAAACATGGAAACATGATCATCTATTTTTCGTTTCCATGATTTTGTATCACATTTTATTTTCTTCTATTTTGTATTCGTAATTATGCACTAATTATCTGCACCGTCAAGCCCGGGGGATCCCTGCTCGTCGATGTATGCTCCTCAGTATCAACGAGAACCCTGACCCTCGGGGGCCGGGGTCCAATAGGGAAAGGGAACCCATTGGACCCAGAAACGGACGAGTCTTCCTGACATCCCATCCTGGTTTTGGTCCTATCTGGGGGTGTCATGTTACTTGGGGTCTCTAGTCAACACCTTGCAGGTCAAGACAACCATCCAGACGGGTATTTAGAACTTTGACCTTGCGTAATCGAACGAATCTCCTGTTGCCGTATCGATTCTAAATATCGTTTTAGAAGTTTGTTTCTAGCCTAGTGTGCCAGATCACCTGTTTTTTTTCAAACGGGGGATACTGGCCTGTATCTCGGCTTGCTTTCAGGTCTATTCCTTAGCTTTGTTTTTTATAGGGGTAACTCCAGAAAGTAACTGTTATTTAATTTTATAGTACAAATTGTAACTGTTGACTATTTTTTCGACCATAACGTAACTGTTCAGTAACTTTATTTTCACAAACTAACATTTACCGTCTCATTTAACAGAAAACGTTTGTTAGTTTTGCCTTGTCACGTGCCGAGCACACACACTTTTAACGGAAGTTCTCTGTTAAATGAGACGGTAAACGTTAGTTTGTGAAAATAAAGTTACTGTACAGTTACGTTATGGTCGATAAAATAGTCAACAGTTATAATTTGTACTATAAAGTTAAATATCAGTTACTTTCTGGAGTTTACTCTCAAATGTATTAAGTATGATTATCTCAATAGTTAAAAGGTGAATATAAAAATATAAGCCACGACAAGTCGTTTTTTTCTGGAGAATCAGAGATGCAAAACGAAGCAGACGCAGATGGGCTCGTGAAGCTTCCTTCACCCCTTTGTCTTATGGATTTCAATTGATTCAAAACCAAAATTGAAAACACTTCGATTTGCTTCCAAAGAACACTTTTTTTTAATTGTTTCTGCAAAAATGGCCAATCGGGACTGGGATATCCATCTGAGAACGTTATCGAACAGTGCCAGAGACTCCAATCTCGCCAACGATCCTGCCTCCGACCCTTCTCTCCTCCAATCCGTGAGTCCCTCTGCTCCACTAACTTCAATTTTCAATTTTCTGTTTGGTTCCCGAGAAATTTCCTTGAACCCAGAAGAAAATTTTGAATTTTTTTTTGTCTAGCTTAATTAAGCTAGAACTTGAACTTTCAAAGCTGTTTTTTTTTAGATTCCTCTGTTAATGGGAACGAAATGGGTCGGCACGAGTTGTCTCAGCTGGTTTTGGGTGAGATTTTGATGTTCTTGGTTCTGTGCTTTGATTTTGTAGGTGAAGAGGCTTTATGAATTGTGTAAAGAGGAGAATTCTGAGGATTTGGTGGCTAGGGTTTTTCCGCAGATCAATAGGCTTTTCCAACGCTCTGTGGCTTCTTTGTCTCAGTCTCGAAACTCAAATGGCCTTCTCTTGTTGGTGTGTGCTTCAATTCCTAGATTTTAGTTAAGAATGTTGTTTAAAATTATTGTACTTACACAGCATTGTTAACTAGGAGAGCCATGATTGGGAACTACAAATTGTATACCATATTAGAGCATCTCCAATGGGAGGCTAAAGCTCGGCTTAAAGAGCTCGACGTTTGGTTTAGCCGAGCAAAAAACGAGTGCTCGGCGATTACCTCGGCTTAAAGAGCTCGAGAACTTGAGCTTGGCAGTTTAAGTCTTAGCCAAGCGGAATCGCCGAGTGCTCGGCTATAATGAGGCTTTCAGGAGAGAGAAACCGAAAATTTGGAAGAAATTTCTGAATTAATTAGCCAAGCATGGGCTAATTGCACCGTGATAGCTTGGCTAATTCAGGAGAGAGAAACTGCAATTTGCAATTAGCCAAGCAAAGGCTAATGCATTGGAGATGCTCTTACTTTGATAATTAGGTGCATTGGTGTGTAGGTATTTGAAGGTTTGATCTCCATGTTTACCTTGTATGTACACAACATCGTTAACTAGGAGAGCCATGATTGTGAACTAGAACTTGTATACCTTATTACATTGATAATTAGGTGCAGTGGAATGCAGATACTTGAAGGGTTGATCTCCATGTTTATTCAGTTTCGTTAATTTCATTTATAGTTTTACTGGTTTCAATTTGCTATGTATTTGTATCTTTTTCCTTTTGATGCCGTTCCTGGAGTGTCTATGTTGCCCTTTGGAGGATGACTCCTCATTCTCAAAGCTTGAAGTTTTTTTTTTGCCTTGTAGTAAAACTTTGGGATAGTTGCAAAAAAGTACCCAGAACTTGTCTTTTTATTGCATTTTGGATATAAATGATGATTTTACCCTAACAGTTTAGATTTTAAAAATATTAATTAAAAAAGAAAAAATCCAAATTTTCATATTCACTACTCTTCTTTCTCTTTGTACCATACAAAGAGTAAGAAATTTAAGAGATTCGATAATTTGTATTTTTTGCTCTTTAAAAACTATTTTTAAAATTTTAATTTCCAAGGGTAAAATCATATTTTTGAAACAATTTTATACAAAGTGCAATAAAAAGACAAGTTCAGGGAACTTTCTTGCAATTATCAAAGAGGGCTACAAGTTGCAAAAAGTGCTTACCTCGGGTGACTTTTTTTGCAATTATGCCTAAATTTTTTGGAGATTCATAGGATTATTTTTGCATCTTGATCTGTAGTTGTTTTTTGTGCAGTCTCTATACTGTTTAAATATATATTTCTATCAGATTCTGTTTTCCTCTGTTTTGCTGGATAAGAATTGGCTTAATATTGTGTAATCATAAATCCCCAATTCCACCGGATTATATAGTTATTGGCAGTATTTATGAAAGTTATGATAGTTTTCCAATAACAGTTGTGTGCATGATCTTCGTATCTTTCTCTGTAAATCCTGAGGGTATTACTCATACTTGTTTTATTTGTCCATTAGGCCATTCTGCAATTTTACCTTGATTTTGGAGAGACGGTTCTTCATGACCCCGATCCTAGCCTGAGGACATTTTTTCGTTCATGCTTGAGCCGGTAACAATATACTTACAATATATTAATTGTCTGCTTGTTATAGTCTTTGGCTGTATCAGATATAAATTATCCAAGTGTATGGTTATATGCATATCGATAGTGTCACTTATAAAGGCTAGAGCCAAACCCAATGGAAGCCCAATCCGATATAAGTGATCTGTTTAGAACAAAATTTACATGGTATCAGAGGTTGGTTAATTTGGGCATGTGCTTGTGGGCCTCCCTGTGCCTCAGCCCCCTGTGAACTCCGGTGCATATGCAGAAGGCCAGTCCTGCTATGGCCCACGTGCAGAAGAGACAAGACCCACATGTGAGGGGGAATGTTGAAGAAAGCTCACGTGTAGACGACACGTGAGGGGGAGTGTTGAGATTATTAATCCTATATCGAATAAAAATAAGAGAAGGTTGACCTAAGAAGGTTGACCTTACAGTTGTGGAAGCCCGGTCGATATAAGTGGTCCGTTTTAAAACAAAATTTAAAGTAATCACATGCCAATTTTATTCTGATGTGGATTACAGTGAGTTTGCAGATCCTATAGTTGCAGAAGCAACCCTTGAATTTCTGAACTTGAACAAGAAAAAGCTGTTGACATGTTTCCCATCATTACTCCCCCAGGTATGCTTTATCATCTATAATAATTATTGTTAATAAGAATGTAATTATTATTTATTTCCTTTGATTTAAGCCTATTGTTTCTTTCCTTAATGTCTTCCATTTAATAATGAATATGTATTTCAAATGCATTTACAATCTAGGGATAATTGCTAAAAAGTACCCCGAGATATTCATTTTTTGCAACTTGTAGCCCTCTTCTTTGATAATTGCAAAAAAATACACTTCACTCGTCTTTTTGTTGCAATTTGTATAAAAATAACGATTTTACCCTTACAATTTAGATTTAAAAATTAGTAAGTAAAATACAAAAAATCCAAATTTTCATCTCTCAATTTTCTTCCAAGGGTAAAATTGTCATTTTGGAACAAATTTATACAAAGTGCAATATAAAGACAAGTTCTGGGAACTTTTTTGCAATTATCAAGGAAGGGGTCTACAAGTTGCAAAAAGAGAACACCTCATTTGCAATTATTCCTACAATCTATATCCCATCTAACACTTCGATTGTTTTTTTTTTGCAGTTTTTTCCATTGTTGCTGAAGCTGATTGCATGGAATGGCGAAAAGTAGGTTCTCTTAACTTCTTTTTCAAGCGTGCTTTAACTTAGAAGAGTTCTTGATACATGGTTGATAAAAAAAAACTTAGTGAAGTGATGTAGCGACCATCATTAAGAATTTTTGTTTTTATGATTATTTTCTGTTTCATAACGCACAATGTATCATACAAGAAAATTCTGTATGGATATTTGGGATAATTGCAAAAAATTGCGGTGAACTATGTGCGTTTTGCAAATAATATCGGTGAACATTTATTTTTGCCAATGACATCACCCAACTATCATCTAAAAATAGTCATGTGACTACAATTTATTTTGAAATGACAGTTTTTCCCTTTACACTATACGTGTTTTGCAATTTGCAACCATGCATACGTGTGTTGCAATTTTGAACCCTTATGTATACGCTTTTGAATGGTTACTTTCGACTTTTTGCAAAAACAAAATTAACCACGTTAGTGGCTTTGCAGACGGAAAATAGTTGGGGGGATGTCATTTGCAAAAGAAATAGTTTACCGATAGTATTTTCAAAACGTGCATAGCTCACCGCAAGTTTTTGCAATTATCCCTGTATATTTTTCAATATGTCATAATGGGTGCAATCAAGAACACAAGCTTAACATGAAATTGTTGTCTTGTAGGTTGCAAAAGTCATTTCTAAAGGTTTTTCCAGGAATGATCTCACCCGGATCTTTTCTTCCGCTATTTCCATCACTAGTAGACTTGCCCAGTAAGTTGAATTTTGGAAGTTAATATGCCTTGTGATGAACTGAATTTTTTTTATATATTTATATTTTCCTCCTAAAAGTATATATTTTTTTCCATCTGAACTAGTTTTGGTAGTGGCACTGGAAAAGGTAGAACGGAACTCTGCAGGATCGCTAATTGGAAGCAGTATTGCTTCAATCCAGAAGAGTACGGCTCCTGAGGTTATTTTTGGAACTTGGGAGAACAATTGTTTCGAGCTGAAACTTCAAAATGATTGTACTCATTTTCTTTGGATACAGATGTTGCTTGCATTGATGGATGAAGCTTATACCGGTTCAACCGTTGGAGATGGAGGAGACTCTGAATCTGATGATAACAATGCAATAGACGTTGCTGATCCTCTATTTCTTGACCTTCTTAAGGATGAAAACGATGGCCTTGCTGTATGTTTCTGCTTATCTCTCAACATCACTTTGCATTATTTGTGCATGAGTGTGCATGTGCGTGCATGTGTGGTGTGGTGTGTGTGTGTGAAAGCCCAACCCACCTAAAAGCTCGGACTGATAGGTGGAGGCTTCAAATGCTTAATGCTCATAAAGTGACAAAAGGATCCACATCTTTTCGATGTGGGACCTTGGCACCCCCTTCACATGTAGGATGGGGCAGCATGTGCACAGTGGGCCTCTGGCCCAAAAATAGAATGGCATAGAGGGATTTAAGTATAGATAGTCGAAGCTATGATGATACTATGATAAAGCCCAACCCACCTAAAAACTCGAAATGATAGGTGGAGGCCCAAGATGTATTATTGCTTTTTATATATGGTTGTTTTATAGATTAACGCAACTATAAATTCATTGTAGCTCGTTTTCGTATCAATTCACTTGTTACTTGTTGGATTTGCGGTTTACTCTTGGTTTCCAAGTTTTGGATTTATAGCTGAAAGAAACATGTCTTCTAGCAAATGTATAGAGTTTCTAACTTGAATAAAAGTTTGAAGGGTAAATTGCTCATAACTACCCAAACACATAATAAACTTTCCACGGACACATGACCACCCTTATGAATTTTCTCGTGTCACCATCGTACAAAATAGAAAATGACCATCAAAACCTTCGTTTTTTTGTCGTGAGCTTAAATTTTAAATTATCCAAAAACTATTCACTCTCACGCTTTACTCATCCGATTTCAATTTGATTCCGCTCTCGGAACCCTCCACCGAATCATACTGAAATCGGAAGATTAAAGGATGGGAATAAGTAGTTTTGAGATATTATAAAAAAATTAAACTCCCACATAATCATGTGACAAAAAAAAACAATTTTGTATAGTTTCCGTCTATTTTGTATGATGGTGGCATGTGGAAATTCATAAGGGTAGTCATGTGGCTGTTGGCAATTCGTAAATGTAGTTATGTGCAATTAACCCAATTTTATACAGAATAAGCAAACAGATATACAAGGCCAAAAAGTTCTTATTATTGTCATTTTATTGTTAGTTTCTTCATAAGTAGATGGTGATGAATTACATTGTTAATGATTAATTAAATTCTGCATTTCAGGAACGACAATGGAGTTCTCCTGGAATGGCTGCAGCATTACAGGCTGCAGTTAATACCCCGACATCGGATAGATTAAAACAGACACTAAAAGTAGCACCTTTGCTTCTTGACATGTATTTTGCAATAGCATTGCGAGATGTCAATAATTGTACGTGACACATTTATTATAGCAATAATTGCAAAAAACTACCCTGAGGTATCACTTTTTGCAACTTGTAGCATTTTTCTTTGTTAATTGCAAAAAACTGTCAGGATGTTGTCTTTTTGTTGCACTTTATATAAATTTGTTCCAAAATGACGATTTTACCGTTAAGAATTAAAATTTTAAAAATAATAATTAAAGAACAAAATATCCAAATTGTAAGGGTAAAATCGTTGCTACAAAAAGACAAGTTCAGGGTATTTTTTGTAATTGTCAAAGAAGAGGGCTACAAGTTGCAAAAAATTAATAACCCGGGGTATTTTTTGTTTGCAACTATCCCTTTATTATATGATTGTTAATTTGTTATATTCAATGTCCTGTAAACTTGCTGGTCTGGCTGAACTTTGTCTACTCTTTTTTTTTGCAGCTATAATTTGTGCATTGATTCCCCTGCTTATGTCAAGAAATGACAGTATATTTCCAGACAAAAACTTTTGTTATGAGGTAAATGTGCATTTATATTCGAGTTCTATTCCTTTCTTCTATGTTGGTCCCTCAAGTTCGTTCCAAAACGGGACTGATTGGTGACAGTGCGATGAAATATATAAAGAAAGGTGATTCCAAGTATAAATTAGGATCTTCAAGGTTCTGAAATCCAGCATACATTCTGAAATCCAAACTCTTAAGAGCTTCATTTTTCGTTTTCTCAGCGTTTTGAGGAGTTCTTTATATTTGTAGGTTCGGAAGAGGCTTATAGAGTTCATGCTTGCCTCATTTCAAAGATCTCCTGATTTTATTGCACTCTTGAAGGTAATTCTTCTTGCAAAACTCGGTTCTATGTTAATATCATACCGGTTGTGATTCGACTACCACTAGTGTTGACAACCCACCTCATTATAACTATGCAGAAGCCAATAACAGACCGGCTGGGAGAAGCTTATGACAGCCCTGCAAAGGTCAGTTATCTCCTCCTACTGCTCCTTGTAAATACACACACTAGTTTTTTTATCAATTAATTCAGGTGTATCAAAGCATTTTGGGCTGAACACCAAACAATTTTTTATTTTAAAAGAAATTTTTAGGGATAATTTCATACATAATACACCAAACTTGTCACATTTCTCACCTAACTACACTGACTTTAAATTTTCTCACCTAACTGTACTCCACTTTCGTTTTTTTTTCACTTTACTCTTTTATGGTAATAAGTTCCAAAAATACCACTGCAACAATGTGGGGAACTTGAACAAAAATATCCGTGTACCGTTTATTTTTATTATTTATTAACGTAAAGAAAGTTACTAAAAATTAATTTCTTGATAGGAACCTCGTAATATTGTGGAAAATCATTCAAGATTTATTGTTGCATGGGTATTTTTTCATTTATTATCCAAATAGAGCGAAGTGAGAATAATTGAAAGTTCGGTGTAGTTGGTGAGAAAATTTAAAAGTCAGTTTAGTTAAATGAGAATGTGACAAGTTTAGTGTACTTTTGTGAGATTATCCAACTTTATAAAATTGATGTGTCAAGCAAGAAATGGGTTCCCTTATGTAGAAGAGAGTACTAAATCTTGACCTCCACCTTGAGAGAGGTCCAACAAGGGCTGAATAGAGAGTTAGGTAGAGGTCCAACAAAAGTTGGAAAGAGAAATAAGAAGTGGTGTACCACTGACGTGACTTGAATCCTGGTCCCAAGTTCAAGTGTTTGACCCAAAGGGCTGAATAGAGAGAGGCCCAATAGAAGTTGGAAAGTGAGGTACCACTGATGTGCCTTGAACCCTGGTCCCAAGTTCAAGTGTTTGGTCCAAAGGGCTGAATAGAGAGAGGCCCAACAGAAGTTGGAAGAGAAATACGAAGTGAGGTACCGCTGATGTGACTTGAACCCTAGTCGTAAGTTCAAGTGCTTGACCCGAAGGGCTAAACGGAGAGAGGTCCAACAGAAGTTGAAAGAGAAATAAGAAGTGAGGTACCACTGATGTGACTTGAACCCTGGTTCCAAGTTCAAGTGCTTGACCTGTTGGACAAACTAGCTTTGGTGAATACACTGTAGTTGAATTTGAGTTTTTTTTCCCCGTTTCCTGTTTTGTACAGTCAGAGTTGGCGTTACAATTGTGTTGGGCCATTGGAGAGCATGTAGGAGGCGGAGACTCTCACAAAGATGCAGCGCGAGAGCTTTTTGAGAGCCTGGAATTGCTTCTTTATGAAAACCTTTCATCGAGGTATGTTTTACATTCCCTTCACTTCCCAGTCAAAATGTTTTTTTGGGGAATGTTGGTATGGCAGCTGACTTTGACTTCTCCCCTCGGTTCCCTTTTAAAGTCGGATAGGGTTACTGCAAGAATCAGCCCTTGGGTCTGGAAACGGAACTTCTAGAAAATCACAGTCGAGGCTGCTATGTTTTGTTATTACAGCTATAGCCAAACTTGCAACATATCACCGTGAACTACTACCTAGGGCTCGTGTGTCCCTGGCCAAGGTCTATATGAAAATATACTTCTCTCTTTTTTTATCAGCAATTATGTAAATGTATCAAGATTTGGGCTCAAGGCCACCCGTTATGTAGAAGGGAGGTCTATTTTTGACACTTAACCCAAAAAGAGTTGGTGAGAAGCCCAATCGAAGTTGGAGAGAAATAAGGCTTCATAGATACCTCTGCTGGTACTTGAACCCTAGTCTCATGGACCCAAATTCAAATGTTTGACTAGTTGGACAAGCATGCAGGATAATACATCTCTATTATTTTCGAGTGCATGAGTAGGCTTCAAGATTTACTGAGAAAAACTTACATTGTATTTGTCCTCAGGTAGCTCGGTCTCGAATCTCAGACAGAAGAGTCTGTGTGCGTGCTTGTGATTATTTGGGTTTAATGAAGGAACCTGCAATTTGTTTGTCTGTTTTGGGGCCTTCTCAAGCTTCTCAAGGACAGAGGAGAAATCCGGGGAAGGTTAATTGGGGTGAGGGTGGAAAAAAGATGATTTCTCATGTTCCATTCTACATTCTCGGTGAACAAGAAGGTAAAGAGATGACATACAAGCTTGAAAATACAAGTTCAGGGTATTATTCTTTTTTCAATTATCAAAGAGGAGGGTTACAAGTTGCAAAACACAAATACTTCAGGGTACTTTTTTGCAATTTTCCCTAAATCTTATTAACAAAGAATTTAATATCTTGTTCCTCGCTTTTGTTGTGTTTGGTTTACCTCTTCTTGCAGGTCCTCCCTTTCACGACTTCTCATTCGATGATATTCTGTCAAGAAGATGAACACAAGATAGTTTCGATGGAGTGTATTGTTGGATTTTGCAATTGGTTAAATTCTTTTTCCTGCGATGTGAAGTATAGGATTCGATTTGTGCAGGGGAATATTGGTAATGGTAGCTTTGTATTTGATTTCCTTCTGGATTTGTGGTAACGATATGAGAGATGAGAGTTGCTACTTCTGTGCAATATGTGTGGAGATATGTAAATGAAGCCTTCATCGTCATTGTTTTGTATCAATAAATCTCCTCTCCATTCTATATCTATTTGTTCGGATATCACACAGAAGACGGTTTTCATTCGAATCTGTTTTGTTTGATAATCACATCCTCTACGACCTTTTAATTTTTAAAAATCATTGTATAAGGGCCGTCTTATGAACATATTGTCACATTTCTCATGTTGACAAAAAACCATAGCTACTACGTAAACTTATATTATTGTGAAAGTGGGATCCACATGTAATCACCACGATATGTATGCCTCCACTTATTGTATGTAATGGGTCGTGTGGCAAACTCTTGGGTGTCGTTGGCATCTATAAATACATGTATCAATCTTTTGTATTAGATACGAGCAAGTATACGAAAGCAAGAGATGAATGAAATGTTCTCTCTCTCTTAACGTTTCAACTCTCAACATGAAGTGTTTTTTCTTGTTTCTTGGTGATCAACACATAGACACTAACCTCTTGTGTTTCTTGTTTCTTTGGGTCATTGGTGTCTTGATGTTGGTTCCATCCAATTCGACTACAACATCTTGTCTGGACAAGTTTCGCGACACATTGTGAGCACGAGTTTCACCACATATATAACGTTTTTTGCACATGACTTGACGTATTTGCATGGGGGTTTAACGTGTTAGTCAAAATTAACAGAATCCGTATCTTTTTGTATTTTTTTTATCAGAGAGAGAAAATATTATAAATGAAGCAAACGAGCACGGTAGATTGTGTAGCAACAAGACCCAAACTTAAACCATAACAAAGTAGACAACTAGAAATAAAGGCAGCAATCTGTAACAATGAAAGTTCACACCAACCTGATCCTATTAACCCATAGAAGGATGAGGGGACAAAACAGTTGCAAGTAACACTCTGCAGAAGGAAAAGAAATACCAACAATCCAGAAGAAGTAACCAGCTTTTCTACGGACAAAAGGGAAACTTGTGTCCCAAGTAACTAAGAATGAGATCACCCCTCAACAAGCAACACTGTATAAGAGCATCTCCATTGGTAGGCTAAAGAGACGTTGTACGAACCATTTGAGGAGAGAGAAATTAATATAATAAAAAGATTTGAGGAGAGAGTGTTGGTGGTTGTAGGATTTAGCAACGACTAGAGACATCGACACAAGGAATTTTTGAGAAGAGAGAAGTTATTTACTCTTGCCACAACTACTGCCCACCCATTACAGGAGGTAGGCTAAAGAGGGGTGGTAGGAGACCAAAATTGGTTCCTACAACTGTAAACGCCCTATCCAACCCAAAAGCTTGAACTGATGGGTGGAGGCATCCACATACTTATCAAGTGTTCAATATGTCCATACACTTTCAATGTGGGACTTATACTTCAACACTCCCCCTCACGTGTAGGACTGGACATCTACACGTGGGCCATAGCAGGACTGGAC
>JAYMSV010000110.1:0-22043 GCA_036897745.1 Erodium moschatum
GGGTTCTCGATGACTCGTGGTTCCCGAAGTCGGGGTGTGGCTTCTCGTGGTTCCAGAAGTCAATATGCGTGCGTGGTTCACTGGTAGCTTGCTCGGCGCGTGGACAGCTGTTTGTGCGTGTCCGAGGTGCATGCTGATGTTCGCGGTGTCCCGAGGAGTCTTGTTGCTTCTCGAGGTTCACTTGCCTTTCCTGTCTTTGGGCTGACTCTAGTTTTTGGGTCTTTGGGGTTGAACACTTTTCTGTTCTCTATTCCAGTCTTTGAGTTGTTATCGTTCTCTTCTTCTATTCTGATTGTAATTCTATTTGAATTTTCGTGTTAAGTGAAATAAAACCGTTATTTTTGTTGATCAAAACAAAATACGCCTCAGGACATGGAAAAAGAAAAAATGTAGCGGGCTTCGGTCAACAATAATGTTACTTTCTTTCTTAAAAAATGTTGTTTTACTATTTTAAAAATGTGCATTTCCCCCTTATAAATGCCATACACCTCATTCTTTGTTTACAACTTCATACCTCAATCCCACAATTTGTCTCTTAACTATTCATAATCTCCCAAGTTCAAAAAAATGAAGACCGACAAACAAGATAACAACATACTTGTCAACTTCTCATCCTAACGGGTAGGGGGTTTCCCCAATTGTTCATTCAGATCAGTTTGTTCCATGGGTGTTTAATCCAAGGCCTGAGTATAACGGATGTCCAATATTCACAGCTTGGAGGAAGTTCAAGTCGGTACACCGCATAGTCAACTTCCGCTGACCTTAATTACTACAGTCCAGAAACTCGTCAAAGAAGGAACCGCCAAATGGTCAAAGGATAAAGATTAGAGGTTATCTCTTGGCTTCACACCTCCAAAGACTATGCGAAAGGGATCTCCAACTGGGGCAAACACTATGACAGACCATTGTAGACTAATACAACGACAACGAAAGGATCTGCTACAAGTTCCATGAGAAAATCAAGAATCATCGGTATAGTTAGGGCCGGTGATAGAGTTCAACCGTCATTGTTATTCATTGTAAACAAACATATATAGGATAGTTACAGATAAACTCAAGGGTTTTGAAACCTATACAAATGTATATCTAAATGTACATTATCTCTAACAGCCGGTTCTACCAGCACGCCTGGAAGAAGTACCCAAAACCTTTGGGTATCAGCATTTGTGATAGTTGCTCTAATATGAGCCTATTTTTTTAGCGGAAGAAGGCACAACTGAGTAGAAGAGGAGAGATTAGATGAATCTGGTACATACAGCTCCTCCCCAGTACCGTCACCACCAATCCTAAAGGCAGGTCCGATCGTGAATCACAATCGGATTACAACCTGGGTCCTAGTCTCAAAGAGTCAGCTAGAAGGCAGCCAAAAAGAAAGGGAAGCAAGCGAAGCAGGGCAAATCCAACCTTGACTACTTGACTGTGTATGAAAAATATAAGACTAGGAGATTAAAGAAAGAGACTGATATCAAAAAGACGGTCAGATGGGACGAACTGAACGAAAGAAGAGCACAAATAAAGGAAAAACTAGCTCAGATTCAAGTAATATACTTTTGTGTTTGTGTTTTTTTATGGCAGGACCGTAATTTTCCGAATGTATTGGTCTTATTTAATGTTTCATGTAATTTAGTTGACTGTTATTCTTGTTCAGTGTAATTTTGTGACGTGAAGTTATTCGGTTATACATATTATTTCACGAATAATATTACACATTCATATTTGTCAGACCAACTACTATAGAGGCAAAACAAATATGTTTACGGTCAGAATGGATATATTCTACATTCCCAGCTTTTTATATATGTGGCAGACCGAGAAATGTCTTTTTCAATTCTACATTTCTACCCCGATTTCAGTACATCTGCTCAAATGTCCTCCGACGACCACACTTCGGATTTTGGGAGGAATCAGACACCTCCTCCTTCTCCGACCCCAATATCTAGTACACATAGCCCACATACAGTTCTTCTTTTTCTTTTCCGTCTCCTACTTCGATCCCTCAAAAAGTATTTCCTAATATTGTTGTTGAAGAAGCATCTCGCAACAAAAACGAACCACCGCCTAGTAAAGAAGTAGCACCTTCCAGCCACAATTGGCCTTTGACCCCACCATGATACCATTCTTCTCTGTCAACCGAACCGAAGAACAAGAGATGATCGATCCTCTTTCAAAGAGACACCCCAATTCTCATAATCAATTCCTCAAGTACACGCATCCCACAACGATATGTTGCTCATGCTCTAAGAGCATCCACAGTGCTCTCAACGCGCCGGCTGAGAGCAGGTGGTGAGAAGAATAAAAAATAATTTTTAAGTGTGATAAGCTAGCACTCTCAACCACTACCCTACAGTGCTAGGTGATAAGTCGGCCCAAAAAACCCAAAAAGTAACTAAAAAAAACCCTTTTTCCCTTTTTTTTTTGTCTCAGCCAACGCGTACAAGCGACCCTGACGCCAGCGTCAATCCTCTGCGCCATCACCTTCTCAGCCAGCTCTCAACCTTCTCCTCGCCGGCGCTTCCTTCCAGCCAACGTCTCCCAACCGGCCATAAATCCACCACTGTGGATGCTCTAAGAACTATTGAGTATTGTCACGTTAGACATGGATTTGCAGGCGGGATTCAAATTATTGGTTTTGCGGGTTATAACCAACCCACCTGCAAAACAGTATCAAAAGAACTCACACGGTACAGTCACCACAAATAAAATCTGTTAAGAACAATCCAATATATTCAATATTTGGATCATGAAACTACTTTCACTTTGTACCTAAGAGTATCAAATTGCTACCCTAATGATAATATAGCATTCTACTGCACAAAGGGTTCCAACAATAGATACATGTTTACTGTACACAATCAGCTAACCCATGGAATTTCAAGCCTCTCTGTATTTGGTCAGGTCAAACGTCAGAGTTCTCGAGCATCTGCATTAATTTGTGGAGACAGGTTAGGATCATTAACAAGGGATGCAACAGTTAATCTTAGAAGAATAAACGCGTACCCTCTCTCGGAATCCCGGTAAACCCCAACCAGAGCTTCAGCTTTGTCATAAAAGCTGTCCTTGAGTGATATCACTATGCTCTGGAAACCGCTAGGTGCATCAGCATCCTGAACACCCTCGGCCCTGGGTGCTTGGCATGATCTTGACCGGATGAACCCAGCTACCATGGCAACATTGAAATTATCCAGTGCCGCATCCACCTCATCCAATATGAAAAAAGGCGAAGGTCTGTAACTGTTACCAGTAAAACAAGTCAACATGAAATTATCAGTTTGAGACTACCAAAGAACTACCTGCTCAAATATCATTAACAAGAAAAGCTTGGAAATGAAGCTAGTTTGGTAGTAAATGAAGAAAAGCTTGGGAATGCAGTAGCATGAAGAAATACATGCAACATGTATTTGCAATTCTAACATTAGCATGAAGAAAAGCTTGGAACCACGATTAATTTAGACAGAAAACATCAACAACATACTTCTACAACCTACAAAGATATATGGAGCGTACCCGTGGATGGAAAATAGCAATGCAAGTGCTGCGACAGTCTTTTCACCTCCAGATAGTTGTTCCATGTCACGGAAGCGCTTTGTAGGTGGCATAGCTGTAAATTTGATGCCATGCAAGAATGGATCGTCTTCATTCTCCAAATTTAAATACGCTGTTCCACCCAGGGGGTGTGTGCTACTTTTGGTGAGCTGTTTGTAAATCTTGTCGATGCTTTTAGATATATGGTTGAAAGCATCCATAAACAACTCATACCTGCACAAACCAAATCAAATTCACTTGCATTATTAACTAGATATGCAAGCAATACGGGGGTTGTTCAGAACCATGATGATTCCCAAGAGGGATTGATGATCAAGCAAAATAGTTTTAGAATCTCATGTTTAGGTAGTATAAATAACCATTGAGCTACCAAAACCAAGGACCTTTCATCCTGATTACAAACTATATATATCCTTGATTATCACACATATGAGATATACCATCAGTACCTCTTTTGCTTGACGGCATTGAAAGCATCTGCTATTTCTTTTTCCTCTTCTCTGGCCGCATCAAACTCTAGACTCACAACTCTTTCCTTCTCTTTCAGAGCCTCGTATTGGTCCAATGCCTTCAAATTTGGAGCTGTTCTTTCGATTTCAGAACTTTTAGCATCCATTTTCTGTTTGAATTCCATGTCAAGCTTATCCCGGTCAGAAGCTCTCCTTTCCTGAATATGCGATCTATTTAGCTGACCAAAGTCATATACTGGGCCTGATATTGAGGAATCAATTTCCATTGGGTCTGAAACAGTAGGAAGGGTGATATGTTCCAGTTCACACTTCTCCAATATTTCCTGCTTCTTTGACAACAGTTGTTCAATATGAGCCTCCTGCAACAATATAGAAAAGTTAGCTGGTGACATTTGATTCTTTGAAACAATCTGGTATTAAGTTAGGAAAATATTTCAGTAAAAATCTGGAATCTGACCTTAGAATTTATCTGACGGTTAATTTTGGATAAGTTTGTTGTAGCTGTGGACTTCTGTTTTGTCCATTCCTGTATTTCTTTCTCACACTCGTCTGACTTTGATTTCCACTCTAAAAGATAATAGAGAGGTAAATAACAGGCAAGATAACATCGAGCTTCACAATACGAAGAGGGAAAAGGAGAGATAAAAGATGATTAGCATTAGAAAGCAAATCTGCAGCCAAGTTAGAATCCTCCGGCATCTTAGTGGATAACGACTCCATTACATTCTTATTGAAGGATTAATTATTTAAATCTCTTTAACTTCTTCTAGTTAGGATTGAGTGCCCATACTATATAGACAACAACGGTAAAACATAAAAAGGAGAAGATCAAGCTTCACTAATCATGACATATACATTTTGAACTATTATCAAAAATGCCAATCCACCACTAGAGAAGCAATGAAGTGAAAAAATTATTCTTGAATGAATTAAACAAAATATGAAGCAGTATAAAACAATAAAAGTTCAGAATATAATTACTGGACAAACAAGCTTTATCTAAAAACATGTGGAACTTAAGTCCATACCTTTAACTTCGTCCTCCAATTGCTCAATATCACCACTAGCTTTTTCTGCCGCTTTCTTTGCTTCAGTCTCTCTAATCTGAATCCGACTCAACTCCTTTTCAAAGTTATGCAGAATAGATTTCAGCTCCTTAATTCTTGAATCCATATCTCTAGTTTGCTCATACTCTAACCTGAAAAGGGAAAAAACCGTGGCACGTGACCAGATGAATACTACTAAAGAACAAATGAGCAGGTCATGTTATGAGTTGAAAACGACGGCCACCACCCAGCAACCTTTTAGCATCTAAAATGAGCTTACAATGATTCTTGAAATGCTATAGTTATCAGTGAAGTAAGGCAAACTTAGTTGTGGTTGTATAATTAAAATGCTAATAGCCACTATTTACAGACCTTAAAATTTAAGCTCAAGTTCAGTACATATGCTAGTGCTTTTCACTTTTAGCAACCTAAAATAGGATGGGAGGGGTTCCAACATATTTGAAACTCATACACAAGACAAGACCAAAGAGAAGCCCGCAAGCACCATATCACACCATTTAACAAATAAACATTTCTTTTGCTGCTAGTACCACAAAAATCTCACCCATCCTTTCTTGGAAGTATATTACACTTCCTACGCATTTGAAAACTGGAATATTCTATGATAGTATAGTCACAGTTTCATCACACCATATTCAACTTTATAGGCTGCTCATTAACAGCCGCAAATGAATAGACTTCAGGTACAATCACAAGATACAATAAATCTGGGTCTTACCTGTATGGCAGTCTGTAGTTCCAATAGGTGAATATTACCTTTGGTAGGTGTTTGATTAATCAATCTCAATCCCAACCCCAATTATAACCCCTTTTACTTGTAGTTCTTCGATTTTGAAGAAGATAGTTCTAATGGTTTACCCAGCTTCTCATCAAGACACTACTTTATTCATTGAGGGAAACGATTCACTAATGGACCCGAGAATAACAGTTGGAAACTGATTACTCACTCCCAAATTTTCAACCCAGTAACAAAATCAAGGAGAAAACCCAACCAAAACAACATGCCAGCTAAAGCCCAGAGATGTTCACACACAGGAAAGCACACTTCACAGGCAAAAATGTTAAGGCGTATGCATGCATATTTGCATTTATACACAAATGCAATAATCAGTGAATAAAAAATGTCAGGGACATACTGATATTTCAACTTCGATAGCTGGCTATTTAAGCTAAGCCTTTCATCTACCATATTTTCAGCAGCCTTGAGCTGATTTTCTTCATACTCACGAATGTTGGCCACATTGACAGACTCGCTAAAACTTTTGAACATCCTGTCAACAATCTCATTGATCCTCTTTTCCAATTTTTTTATTACTGCTTCCCTCCTATTAATGGAATCTTTTAACTGCAGACAGAAATACCATAAGAATTACTTAGTGACAGTATGCATACCACCAGTGCTACCACAAATAAACTACATAAAAGCAAGGTTCATCCAAATTTACCTTCTGATACTCAGGAGTTACGCGAGCAATTTCATTCTTAATATCTTCTTTCTCCCGACTCAAATTTGCAAGTTTATCTTTAATGCTCCGCTGCAATAATTAGCGCATGCGGAGATAATAGATGATCAGATAAATATGTTCCCTATAGTACTTAAACTATAAAATATACACCAAAACTGTGTCTCCACAATAAGGAGCAGCTACTTGTAGCCTAATACTGAAACTCAAGTAAAACCCAACTGCATGGATCTTCTTGTTTGTGCTTTTAATTCTCAATCATTGAACCTTACGACTATTCTAAAATCTGACACAATAATTAAATTTAGATATAGCATGCGCTTCAGGATGCATTGATAGTTTCTACTGCATTCAACATAACAGTCCAACTGAACAAGTGAGTGAAGCATATCACCATCTAGCATACTTCCAGCTGACAGTTTTAGCCGAATCAACATAGTTCCATCAAATTTTAAAATTGCTTAATTTGTTACAGAAAAGGGATGTGAAAACATTAATTATAGAAGTTACCTCTTCGATATCTGCATACTGAATCTTCTTTTCCAGACCGCTAATCTTTCCAGATGCTTCGGACTCTTTTAGCTGCATCTCTCTAATTGACCCGAGTTTTTCCAATTCCTTCTCAAGTTGTTCTTTCTTATTTTTAAGTCCTACAAAATAGCAGCAGTTAAGAGAGAGGCCAGCAAAGCTTGAGATCAGCACAAATAAAACCAACCTTCAACTTTTTTATCATCCCACTGTTTTGACCTCGCTTCCATTCCACCACTTATCCCACCAGTCATTGTCCCAGCCTTCGAGAGCAAAATCCCATCAAGGGTTACAACTAATAGAACCACATAGATTTTCATTAAAACATAATAATAAGGTTAAAAAAGAATACCAACAAATTAGGAAGGAACTTAGAATTTTACCTCTATGCCTCTCTCCTTTCCAACTAAGATCCTTTGCTTCCTCGAGGTTGTCACAGACTAGAGTATTCCCAACAGCATAGAGAATAGCCTTCTCCAGGACAGGATCAAAAGTGTGATTGTTAAGTCCACAAGATTGTGCTATTTAGCAAATTTTCATACACGATTATATGGATTTTCTCGTATGTGAAAAACATTGGAGAAATAAGAGGTAAGCAAGGGACCAATGACATTTGAGGATAGAGCACCAAAAAAGCAAAATTTAATCATTGCATAAGCGGCAGGTGCAGAACATAGGACATGATATTGAAGTGCGGAGCAGATCAATGCATACACGGAAAGTATGAATATAAGCAAATCCTAGCTGATGCAAATAATATGACCTGTTCATGATATCAAATTTCATTTGAAGCATGCAAATAATATAACCTGTTCATGATATCAAATTTCATTTGAAGCATGCAAAATTAGTAGAATATTGAAATATTTCACCTAAGTAACTCAAAAGGATATTTGATTACATCAAAGACTAGCTTTGCAGTACCACCTAGGTTGCGCAATCTTTCAAAGACTGGTTTCACACGAACGGATTGAAGAGGAATAAATGTCTGTGGAGGAAGCCTTTGCTCTTTCAAATACTGTAGAGAAGAAGCAGACACAATGTTGTGATAATTTTAGATGAACTGTAATTGTAAATGGACTCAAATTAAAAAGGGTATAGTGGCTTATCAGGAAATTAGCAAGAGAACATAAACAACTACAATATACAGCTAAAGCAATAACTTAGAAATGTATATTACTTTAACATCATACAACTGCATATCAGATGAAACGTCAAATTATCTTCAATCAGTTCGGCAATGAGACTCAAACCTTAATGTTATTTTCATATTCATGAAAACATAATCAAAGTTAGCTATTTTATTGGATAAAAGAAGAGATTATATAAAGTAGAAGGAGAAATGGCCTCTGAGAAACAAAAAATATACTATCAGATCAGCTATCTAGTCCAGTTGAAAACCCTATGGCAGATGCAATTTTCATGCCAAGTAGTATTATTGATTTATTAAAATAAACCCATACAAAAAATACCTTGATGCATTCCTTTCCTGTATTTTCATCCTCAACCACTACTGCATCCATAAATTTCCCCATAGTAACTGTTATGGCGAGGTTATACTTATTCTTTGTTGGCCTACAAAGATCAGTAATGCGACCATGCACTCCTTGAAATAAGCGTTTCAGAGTCTCGACAGCCTGAGACAACTTGGCATCCCGCTCGGTTTCATGCCTATCAGCCTTCAACTCACGTAACTGGACGTCAACTTCACTAATTTGGGCCCTTAGATTTTCATATTTATTTCTGAGAGAGAAAGAAATAATTATATATCAAATAAGTGCAGAATACTCCTTACTGATCATTTTGATTAGAAATGGTGTAGCTACAACAAGTGTAACAATAACAATTTTAGGAGCAAATGAAACATTAAGACAAAGAACAACGCAAGAGAGATGCAAACATTAACAAAAACAACAATGAGATAAGTAAACTCAGCAGTTCCTAACCTGGAACTCCTGTGCTTTTTTTGCAACTCCTGCAAGTAATTCCCCAAATCTTTGAGTTCAGCCTTATGTTTTGCAGAATTATCAAGAATCTTTTTTAGTCTTGCCCGCATTTGCTCCTCCTGTGAACTAAGCTCACTCTCCCGATTACGCAACTGTTGAAGATTTTCATCCAAATTCTTTTGAGCTTCAATATCAGCATATTGTTGCCTGTCCAGAACCTCCTTTTCATCTCGTAGCTTTGTGGTTTTCATCCCAGCATCCTCCTTACTGAAACGTCAGTTTCAACCATGATGAAAATGGGAAAGAAGTTTAGAACCGTGGATTAAAAGCAATTGAAACAATGACAAGACAGGAAGCAAAGCCCAAAATTTCACAAAGGTATCAATTTAAACAACATTTTCAGGCTATCTTCTCTGCAACTTTATATCTCCGGTCTCCAATACCTCATGGGTTAAAATAAAATTTAATTTGCAATTTAACGGATTAAAAGATAAATTGATGGTAACCCTACAAGGTGTCACACATTATATTCCAGCAATCATGCAAACTAGAGAATCAGAGAACATATTAGAAAATTGCCTTCCCTTGAGATTATAAATGGAAAACCACAGAACACTCACATTCGGAAATATTCCCTGATTTGACTGTCTGCAAGCTTAAGTTTCTCACCGCCATCTTTGCTTTTTTCATTCAATGCATCTAGCTTTGCAGTGAGATCCTGTATTCCATCCTGAAGCTTTGCCATGTCTTCCGTGTGTGCCTTCTTTTCTTGTTCTTTTCTCTGAAGCTCCTTTCGACTGCTCTTACTTTTTGAATTTATTCGAGACATTGCCTCCTTCAATTTGAGAAGCTCGGGTTGCTGCAAACAAGAAATTGCCAAGAAAAAATTATCCTACTGATCTCTCTTGTTGGGCCCAAAAAAACAAGAAAGAACATCTATGGTAATAGTAAAATAATAGCAGTATGATTAGTATCCATCCATGAGAGTATGGTTTCTTCACAAAACTAATTAATTGCAGAGGCAAAGTTAAGCAGTCTGCAAACATCACAGTCACAGTTTCAGCAACAATCCCCAACATTTTCTATCCGAGGAATTCAAAATATCTTTGTAGAAGTGTTGATTCCTCAATAATCCAAAAGGTAGCCAACAAACAAATTGCTTCTATAAACCCTTATCCCAGTGTCAGAAATAAGTAATTACATTCCACGCATTCTTACATTTCTTATCACATACAAACAAAAAAAATAAAAGAGGAAAGCAGGAAAACAAACAAAAGAAACCCTCAACAGTCAGAATACTGGCTTGATTTTCAACCCAGACAGACAAGCTAATCTATGGAGATACAGCCAAGAGTGCCGAAAGCATAGAAGTAAGTCACACATGCTAGAAGGACTGGCACTACAGTATTCAAAATTCAGACATTCTACATAAGCGTTGCTACATGAGAATTCAAAATAAAAATAATATGGAAGAAGATCAGCAGAGCAACTGAAATAGCTCACATTTTTGTCAAGTCTGATTCTTCTCTCAGCAATCTTCTTCTCACAATTTGTAATCTCTTTCAGATATTTGTTTTGTTCTATCTTCTTTTTCCTCACTTCACCTTCGATCTTTTCTACTTCTTGCATGACATTTGCACGATTTTCTGTTTCAGCTTCAAGTTCCTCATTTGCTTTCGACATATCCTTTTCAATGTTGAACAATTGCCATAAAAGGTATTCTGTCTTCAAAGATTTCTGCAGGAAGAAGAAGAAGAAGAAGATGATCAAAATTCTAAAATTCTCACCTCATTGATGATCAAAATCTGCCAAACAAACACTGATATAAGTTGAAGAGACATACAACTCCTTCAGGCAAAAGGTTCTAGAAAGAAGTCTACTCTTTGAAAGATCCTACTCTCTATACCATATGTGTGTAATGTAGTGCAACACTTCTATAGGTAGCAGGAAACCTTGTGAGTTGTGATAAGTCTAAAGACAAGGTAAGTCCATCCGAACTAGAGCACCTCATTTAAAAAAATAGTTGGTTTAAACATTGCTATGATGTTTATATCATACCTCCTGTCAGCAATAAGTTTACCAAGACAATAAAACAAATGAGAATATACAAGTTGACAGGATACATCCCTGGTGTCAATCAATTGAACTTAAAGATAGATAAACAAAGGAACTTAAATTAATAATTCATGTCTGTAACAAGTTAGCTATGTGAACAAATATGTCAAACACAAGAAGTACAAAAATAAACTACTTGTGTAATGCTTGAACGTAATAGAAAAGCATATGCAAAGCTCATGTAATAGCTTAAAAGTTCAGACAACAACATCAAAGAAACTTGGTGAGAAATACCAATTGATCTTGTAACTTGAGATGTTTCTCTGCCTCTTCCTTCTGTTCTTTCTTCTGTTTTCTCTCCATAACAATCGTTCTCTTTTTCTGATAGACAAGCGCTGATTTTTCTTCAGCTCTGGCTTTCTTCTCTTCCAATTGCTCATAATCTTTCTTAAGTTCATCAGACCCAGAAATTTGCTCAAACAGTCCAGTAAGCTCCTTGGGATTCTTAGATGCAATAGACTCCACATCACCCTACATGACAAAGTTTACTCTTGGTAAGGAGAAATGAATCACCTGCAAGCCCTATAATGCATTGAGTATTGAACATACGAGCAAAATGAACCAACATTGTGGTGAGAATATTATTGGGGTTAAATATATGATTAGTGATATTACAAATCAGTGATTTGGATAATACTATCAATATTACTGCACACACACACCTTAAGGAGAATGAGAATAGTAAATGGGGCAACTTTGGTATTCAGCTCAGTCCACAAGAGAAATTAATTGAATTTGAGAGAAATTGGACCCAACTGTTGTGATTTCAATATCTGGATTTCGAAACTTTAATTCCAAAATAACAAGCAATGACTATTTGCTATACTAGCGTTGCAGTTTCTTAGACTCCACAAGTGAGATTCAAGATGCAGCCCCATTTTAACCAGGCAAACATAACCATAAATTATGGGTCACTATATATGACATACACAGCATATCTTAAACATTACCAACCATTAAATCTGATGCAATTTACTTCCAAACCGGCCTGAATTAAAGTCACAATTTATAGTTTCCAAAACAGACAGATAAAATTGGAAAAATACATCTTCAGTGTGGAAGACACATGGTAAGACAAACAAAGTAGTGACACGGCAATACTAAGTAGCAACAATTCAAAGTAAACCAAGAAAAAAAACACAGTTTGAGATATGCATACCCTGTAACTCAAAACAAGAAAAAGATTGTGGAAATGAAGCAGAGATACAGACTGGTCTTCCAATACACTATGATTGAGCGTATCACTGTATTATAATAAATACACAAAATAGAATTACCTGAAAGACCAGAAAATTCCTGGCCTTAACTAGAATTCCAAGCGACTTCAGTTTAGCATTGTACTGATCCCAGTTCACAACACTCTGATTAATCCTGTACTCGCTCCCACCGGCGCTCGTTATCGTCCTGGTGAACTCGAGCTCCTCGTCCTTGACCACCTCGTATACAAGCCTGACAAAGGCTCTGCGACCCTTCTGCTCCTTCTCCTTGTCGTCGAAGGCGTAGATCAGGTCCTTCAACTGCGTCCCTCGAAGCTGCCCCGTGCGCACGCCGAGCACGAAGCTAATGGCGTCCATCAGGTTCGATTTCCCGGAGCCGTTAGGGCCTATAATGGCCGTGAAGTCGTAGAAGGGGCCAATTTTCTGAAAACCCTTGTAGGACTTGAAATTCTCCACCTCCAGCCGGAGGATTTTCCCGGTAGATGCCAGGGACGGCATGGCTGCAAAACCCTAGACAGAAGGATCTAGTAACGTAACCAAATTAGAATTGAGCAACAAAATCGACGCTCGAATTTTACAGAAGAGTGAGATTAGGGTTCATGTGGAAGTGAACTTGGGTTCAAAATGTGCTGGAGATGGAATTTTCCAGGAAAATCGAGAGCTTTACGGGAAAGTGGAGGGAAAAAGGAAAATCGAGTGAAAGTTTGGAGAAAATGGCGGGAGGAAATTTTCTAGGATTCCATGGATCGGAGAGAACGAGTTTCCATTACTGAGTTTGTATACAGTACAGCGAGTCAACTGACCTTGGACTTCCTTTTGGGCCTTCTTGTCATTTTCATATTCATTTAGAGCCTCTATAGCGGTTACCGTTTAGTCATGGTTTCGGCGTCGTTGTTTGCAAAACAACGGTATCAGTGATGAGATGTCGTTGTTTGGGTTGTTGTTTCGAGGATCGTCGCTGTTGAATCCTGCAGCGGCTCCCATCGTCAATTATTTGCTATTTTCTTATTATTTTCTCTTACTACTACACTAAAACAACTACTCTTCATATAGTTTTGATAGAGTACTAATTTATTTGTATGTTAAATTATTTTTAATTAAAATATAATTGTCTAAATTGTTGGAAGAATTTTTTTTACATCAATATGTAGATAAATAAATGTAAATGGAATGATAATAATTATGATCATACAAATCTTAATTAAAGATTAAACAAAGAGAATGATAGTCTAAAATTACAGATTAATATGAACTTTTAGAATTATCATAAACACAATTAGTTCATACAAAAAAAATGTTTAGCCTTTAATATAAACACAATTTAGGTACATGTTCCATTCATCTATTTATTGTGACTTGTATTTCTTTAGCCTTTAAAATATTTTAACTAAGCAATTAATATGAATTTATTTTGGGCCCTATACGGGTTGCCGGTGGGCTGCCCAGTTTGAATTCGGAGCCCCGGTTCATTCACCTATTATCCCCAAAAATGTTCTCAGTGATACGCAGAGCGTAAGAGAAGAGCGAAGATCACAGACTGAATCGGCAATGGCTTCCATGACGACTCGGTTCCGATACCTCGCGCACAAGGCCCGGTACTCCGTAGCTTTCTGCGTCAAGAAGATCAATGTATTTCGCTCTCCTTCGAATTCATTTCCTCTCTCTTATTCGCTGTTTATTTTTGGTGTTTCTATTGATTATTCGTCTCCTTTCATCGATTGAAGGGTAAAAATATCGAATTTATGTGTGGGTTTCTTTATCTGTAGGTTTTGTGTTTGTATATTCGTATTGGGTATTTTGAATTTAGGTCAATTTTTTTAAATGTTTATGGCTAATCCAGTTTCTGATAGAGGTACTAGGGTGTGATTGTTGGATGTGGAATTGCTATACAAGCTTTGTTTGGGTTGTGATATTTAGGGGAAGGCTTATGTTTTCTTATAATGGTGACATTGAAATTGTTGGTTTGGTTTCATGGATTAGAATAGATATTGCATATTGGAATCCTTACAAAAAGGATTTTCTAGTCTAAATAATGCGTAAATATCAAAAGGGGGTGTTGAAATAGGGTATCAAAAAAGGGCAGTGAGAAAGTTATTGCTCTTAGTTTAGCTAAAGTTCTCAGTGCTGCTAAATTTGTATTCTCTTATTGCAATTATTAACTTCTAGGAGCTTTTAGTTGTACCGTTCAGATCTGTCTGGTGTTATGAGATTAGCTGTTGAAAATGGTCGAGGACTTTGGTTTATCATTTAGTAGGCATCTGGTTAATGGTCGGTTTAGCTTGTATTGGATCATTTAGTAGGGTAGCTAGATCATTGCTGCCAGGCTTTAGCTTAATCTGAGAAGGTTGTGATAGGAAAACTGTGTTAGTCAACTAGAGGATTTAGATTGATGCTAGCCATTTCTCTACTATCGTCCACTTGTTTATGAAGATGAGATGGTTGTGTAACTGTTAGTCAAAACAATCTAAGCATTATGAAACAAAAATCATTTATAGTAACCAATATTTTGTTCAGTGCATAAGATGTTTTTCTCTAGCATCAGTGACAGTTGGTTTTAACGTATTTAAAAATGGATCATCATTGTGAGAGTCGGCAATATCTTTATTGTGTTAGAAAGCTTTAATTTTGCTGCATATTTATGGTTAAATTTGTAGGCATTAGTGCATGTATTTCCTGACACGTTCACCAATGTTATGCAGAGTGATACAATCAAAAGTAACAGAGAATTGACGGATGTATTCTGGAAGTCATTCAATGACAAGTTGACATTTTTACACTGGAATAAAGGAGAGGAGATGTCCCCTACAATTGGAGGACAAGGGTCTCTTCTTGTTAGGAAGTTACCAGATGCAGATCTGGGGTACATTTTTTTTCTCTTTATAAGCACTTTATTCCTCTCTAAACTTGATCTTGTGAGGTTGCAACTATGAATATTCTAGGGCATATTTATAGTTAAGCCATGATGTAGTACTCACAAAGGAGGAAATATGCGGTCTTTTACTATCTGAAACTGAGGGTTATACAGATTGGCCCGTGATAACAATATAAAAATTCAGTTCGACTTACTGGTTGATTATTACATGTGTTTGTTTAACAACTGAATTCCAATGGATAAGCAAATAGCATCTGTTTGACATTTGAATAAAAAGGAAAGAACATAGGAGTTTAGCTAAAGGGTTCATGTAGCCGACCGCAACATTGTTTTGAAAAATGTTTCAGTTGTTTTGTTGCATCCCGGTTGCTATCCAAGAGGTCATTTATTATGATTTCAATTTTGGTGCCTAACAAGGTTGGTAGGGAACTATTTCCCATTTCCTTCCCTTCTATTATTCAACAGAGTTCTCTTTTTCTTCTAACTGAATGCTTATTTAGTGACAGACATGTTTTTGTTGGAGATGTTGTGATGTTAAAGAACCCTGAAGACTCGAATGACTATCTAGTCAGAAGATTGGCTGCTGTTGAAGGGTACGAAATGGTGTCCAATGATGAAAAGGATGAACCTTTTGTCCTTAAAGAGGATGAATGTTGGGTGTTGGCTGATAATGATAGCTTAAAGCCAAAGGTATTCTTCTACTTCTGTCCTTGAATGCTCAGTCACTTTATTATTATAGATGGTTACGATAAGCCTCATGGATCATTTTCGAAGAATCTATATAACTATTTTGTGATATAATGATATGGAATTTAAAACCGAATTAGAGGTTGAGTTAGCAAGTTTTCCACATATTTGTTACTTTTTCTAGCATGCCTTTTAATTATTAATCATGAAGACAATTAAGTAATTAAAAGGATATGCCCTCTCTTAACTCTTGAACTTCTAAAGTGAAGCAAATGGATAGTAGTTTTTTGGGGGATAATTCCAAACAAGTACCTTTAGGTATTCGTTTTTTTACAAATAGTAGCCCTCTTCTTTGATAATGGCAAAAATGTGTCTTGAATTTGTCTTCGTGTTGCACCTTGTATCAATTTGTTTCAGATTGATGATTTTACCCTTGGACTTGTAAGTAAAACAAACGTCCAGAATTTTCATCTCCCTTAAAAAAAATTCCCCTATATATCCATTTTGGATTTATTGTTTTTGCTTATTATTTTTAAATTTTCAAGGGTAAAATTGTCATTTTGAAACAAAGTGCAACAAAAAGACAAGTTTAGGGCACTATATTGCCATTATCAAAGAAGAGGGCTCCGATTTGAAAAAAGTGAATACCCCGAGATACTTTTTTGCAATTGTTCCTGGTTTTTTCCTTCTTTTTTCTTTCACTAGAATATACATGCACAGCGGGTATGGTTGATGGCCATTGTGACATATTGGCTGGGCTTTAAAGTCTACGTGTTTGGCCACAACCTCATGGATAGTCTTCATGCTTTTACTGTTTTTGTTTGATCTCTTAATGCTAGGAAGCCAAGGACAGTCGGATATTTGGCCCACTTCCCATGACAAGCATAATTGGGAGGGTCATATATTGCCTTAGAAACGCTGTGGATCACGGCCCAGTGGTGAACAGGTCAGTTATTCAACCACAACTTCTTTTGTTGTTATGTGACGAGTAAGAATCTTGGTGGTGATATGATTTCTGTTTTTGTTGTGTTCCTTGGATCAGTCCTATCAGCATGGTAGTTGATTCTCCAGTGTTGCAAGTTGAACTCGATGTAGATGAGATGGCGAAAAATCACAAAGAATGAACTGTGACTGAGCACGAAGATTTGACTTGTTTGGTTGATATCTTTAGTGTTTTCTACCAATGACATGCCTTCATTGTACTGGGGAATAATAATTGTCTGGAAAAATGAAACATTCCTTAGTTGTGGGACGGTGGTGTAATCTTATATCTTTAACCAAGTTGGCAGTCGGATTGTTGAGTCTGTTTCGGACCAGAAGAGTATTGTGCAGCTAGCTGCGTCAGAATTTCATAATACAGTGGTATTGGCTAATTCATTCCACTCTCAAACAATTTGTAATGTGGATGAATCTCTGGCATCAAAGTGTCCAAAACGGAACAGAATTGAATAAGATCATCGTTTGCAAGTCAGTACAAATCGATGATATAATATGAATCCATGTGTCTGACGATGTGGCCAGAAACATATTAGAGCGTTTTAGAGATATTAACCGATCCTTAAATCTGAATTTAGTAATCGTGACGATGTGACCAGAAACATATTTACATTATTACATAATAGAAATGAAAACAAAAATCATAGCATATACTATCCCCTGCTATATATGTATGTATATATTATGAACTATATATCATTTCCATATATGATTATTAGCATCCCTTCTTAGCTTTGCTTAATTCTACTATGGTCGGTCCAAATCCATGTCCATGTCTTCCTCTTGATCCTCCATTTTGTGAGCATGTTGATGCTTCTTCTTCCCCTTCCTCTGCTGCAACTGCATCACCATCATCATCCTCCTCCTCCACTTCCACCCAATCATCTCTCACCATCACTGCCTGCTGATAGTATCTGATTCCCACGCACACCATGAACACTACATGCACATACATTACTTGAATTTAAATATTTAACCCACATTAATAAACAAATAATAACGAAAAAGAAGAAGTATAAACCAACCTGCCCATACTCGGGCCACGATGGAAGAAAGATTCCACACCAGAGTGAAGATTCCGATCGCAACGGCTTTCTTGTGAGTGCATGATTCCCACGCATCCTCAAACCTTCTTATCCAAAAATTACCTTAACACAATCCAGAAACATTCTTATAATTTTCCATATACATGTGCACTAGGCCACTATTAATACAATATTTTTGGGGTCCTCGAGGTGTGGTCAAGACTCAAGCTCCATGTGAGAGAGCTAGAGTCCGACTTTGGGATGATAAAACTGCATTAATCGCAGGGATGGTGTACAATATGTTACATCGTTTGTAGTTCGGTATGGAGTCTGTCTAACTAATCTAGAGTTTATTGTCTTCTTCGTTTACGTTTAATAGATTGTATGTATATCTTCTTGTTTGATATATAATATATAATAATATTTCCTCCAAAAAAAATATATTATAGTTTTGGGCTTAATGACTGACAACAGGTAGGCCCAAAGTTAATGGGCCGTACCAGCTTTTTATGGACCCACCAATGGGACAAAAAAAAAGTTTGAAAAGAGCCGTTAGGTTAAAAATGCCCGAAACTTCTGTTTAACCTTGACTTCCACGACAAGGCCCACAGACAAAATAGTTAGGTGAACGGATCATGGGCCCGCCAAATAGTACCGGCCCCACATTAATTTACCTCTACACTAACGGCATGTTACCATGATGACCCATATCTATATTTTTTTTTCTTTTTCTTTTTCTTTTTATTAAATTCGATTTTTTTTGTTTGGTAAATTGAATTTAATTTTCTGCAAAATTCAGATATATGTCATTACCGTACGCAGTGATCTGTGAGGAATAGGAAGAGCAGACTTTTGGCACTGTGAAGGCCCCAAAAAAGCCTGAGAGAGACAAACACAGAGTGATTGTAAGCACAAAACCAATTCTCAATGCAAAAACTCACATAAGAGAATATGCAGAAAAACATTTACTAAATCCCTCAGTCTCAGAGCTCTGTTTGGTTGCCAGGAAAACCCCAGAAAATGATGCTCAGTATCAGTATTGATTGATATGGCCCCTTCCTTTGACTTATGTGAAAAGGTAATAGACTAAACTCAACCAATGCAATGGGGAAAAGAAGAAAAAAAAAACACATTTGCAAGGGTAAAAATGTCATTTTCCCATATACGTCGTTCCATTCACTTATAAGTTAATCAAACTAAGTGCTCCAGAAAACATCTAGAAAATGTAATTCCGACGAATAAGTAGCTTGGAAGTGAAAAATGATTCCGGATGAAAAAGCGGTATAATTTAGTAAAAGACTATTATACCATTACAACCCAAGTTGGATCAAAGGTATAGGATGGACAAAACAAGGTGTCCTTTTCAAGGGTGTGTGAAGTGAATTAAGAAACTAGAGAAGAGTAGGCATACCAAACTTGGCCATCTTCCAAATGGTAATGGAGCTTCCACACCTTGCCAAAACAAACAGCAAAACTGCCAACTGACATTGCCAATTCATCAAACCCTATTACTACTCCATCTTTGTATTACAAAACAAAGAAGATGAGTATGAAAGCTTAGCAAATTCACCTTCATTGTGGTACAAGGATCCCCTGAGAAAAGGGCTCTCAGTTTCAGCAAGAACTCATTCAAGTAAGGGAGGAACAGTTTGATCAACCATACTGCTTCTCCTTCCCCCACCACATAGCTTGCCTCATCATCTATAACTCCTCTGATTTTCAACAACAAAACAGATCAGTGATTGCTCAATCTTACCCACTACAGTACAGGATCTTGACTGTTGTTACCTGCAGATTATGGACTTGTAGAGGAAGATGGAAGCAAGATAGACAAGGCCCAGATAGGAAATTACTGATATGAGGCTGCAAAAAACAGTAATTGGCAACAAAGTTTGATAGAGAGAGAGATGAACATAAATGAACTTGTGGTTAAGTATCCATCTCTTCTGCTACCTGATGTTGAGATCTTGAGTGTAGGAAGATGAAATTATGACAAAAGTTCCCAATCCAAACACAAATGCTGATCTTGAAACATCTCTCCACATTACTAAATCCACTGTCAAAAAGACAAAAAAACAGCAAATTAAGAGAATGTGCAAGGAACTGAGGATCAAAACTGGACCCCAGAAAAGAAAATTTCACCTAGACTCTGTAATTTGCTCTGGGTATGTGGGAACCGCTTGAACTGATCTGGAGATGGAACCAGAAACACTCAAAATGTTTATGGTCAGATTGAAGAAACAAAGCAACAAAATTGAATGCAACAAGAAAGGAAAATTACCAGGAGGTGGAGTGGGCTTTGTGGGTTTTTGTTGTTGTTGTTGTTGATAAATGTTTTGGTAAATTGTGGAGCGTCTGATGACAGGTGAGGGTGGTGGAGGTTGTCTTCTGACAGTGGAAGCCATTGTTGCTGGTTTTGTATTCAAGTTATGAAGAAACTTCTTCTCTTCAATCACAACCTTCTTGGGCTTCTCTTCTTCCTCTTCTTCCTCCTCCTCCTCCTCCTCATTCTCAGCCATAACCACCTTCTTGGGCTTCTCTTCTTCTTCCTCCTCATTATCAACCAGAACTACCTTCTCTGGTTCAGAGACATCCATTTCCTTTATGTCAATGTTCTTCTTCTCCTCTTCCTCCACCCCCTCAGTTTCTTCAAATTCATCATCTTCCACCTCCATTTCCTCATTATCATCATCATCTTCAGCAATGTCACAATCCTCAACCGGACTCAAATTATTGCAGGAAATTGCCTTCTCTTGGCACAACCCAAACTCGTCTTCCATTTCCTCAACCGGGTCGCTCCCAGAATTCTCAATTTCATCTCCACCTGAACCACAACTCTTCTCCGGCTCACACACAGCCTCATTCCTCCCATCCTCCGGCTCCGGTTCCGGTTCCGGCTTCTCCATCCTTGATTGAACCCCACCACCACCCGAAACCGAATCGGATCTCAGCTTCCTCCTCCCTCGAATCGGGCTACCAATCCCACCACCAACATCGTCAACAGACCCACTGAGACTCAGACTCCGACCAAGCTCCTTGCTCCTCTCAGATCTCACCTTCCCCCTCCCCTGAAACGGAACCGGGCTCTTCTCGGTATCGGAGGAGCTGGGCCGCTGCGAATCGGACCTCACCTTCGAAACCTGAATCGGACTGGTCTTACTCCTCTCGAAACCTCCGAAATTGCTCTCCGATCTCCACGTCTTCCTCCTACTACTGACCCCAATCGAGCTCCTCCTCACCGACCCAGTACCACTCTCCTTCTCCCCCACATTGCCATCGCCATTGAAGACCTTAATCCCACCTTTCACTTCATCAACCTTCATTCTACTCTCCCACACAGATCCAGAAGCAATCACACTCACACTACTCCTACCCGACCTCCTCCTTCCCAAATCCATCTACCAATCACCCTTTTATCACAATTGGTATGTACAGTACAGTGGTGATTGAATAATTGACGATGATGATGATTACGGAGAGACACATAGACAGAGAGCACTATAATGGGTCGTTTAGTAGCACAATGATTTATAAGATAAGAGGGTCCGGAGGGAGGCTTCAAGCTTAAGCAATGGCGTTTGGTGCAAGAAACAGTACTGTGTATTTGGGTCTCTCTCTCATCTATCTTTGCCTCTTCTGCACCAAAAATAAGTGATGATTTTTTTTCCTTCCCCACTATGCGTAGAGATTGGGGCTCTGTTTATTAAATTAAAAATTCAATTTTTATTGTCTTAGAGAAATGAGATTTGGTATATTGATTGTACTTGGCGTACTGTTTATGTGCGTGTTGTAGTTGCTGGTGGGATATCGATGTTATTGAGGTATTGCAGAATTAATGATATCATGACAAAATATTCTAAAGATTGATGCTATTAAAGAGTTTCTAGCTTAATGATATCATGACAAAATATTCTAGAGATTGATGCTATTAAAGAGTTTCTAGCTTAATGATATCATGACTAAAAGTATTCTAAAACTAAACAATAATGTAATTAGATTCATGAACAACGAAGCTGAAATTGAAACCTAGCGTCGTTTTGTTCTGCTTTTCACCTACTGTCTTTCTTCTTCTTTGCGCAAGTCGGCGGCGGCCATGGCTTCGGCTATGGATGTC
>JAYMSV010000111.1:0-22027 GCA_036897745.1 Erodium moschatum
CCATAATGGCATATTAATCTATACACATTAATCTATACATTAAGAAGAGAATGCAAAGCCCAAAGGTCTTGTAACTCTAATCTAGAATCTTCCAAGAAATGATGAAGTAGTCATCCAACATATATATTCATAATATTCATAACATTTATCGATCTATTAACTACCAAAACACATAAATTACCCTCTTAATTGTACTCATTTGTGAGACTCAAGACCTTAAATCCCCAAAATGAAGTCAAAGCTCAGAAGATGAAATTTTAGCAAAGAGTCTTGCAAAACACCAACAATCAACCACAATACATAAGAATAAGCATATATCTCATCTTATCATCTTCAAATCCACACATCCATAGCTATGGAAATCACGCTCGCATGGCTATGGAGCACAATCCCAAGAAGATTCAACAAGAAACTCGACAATCAAGAGAAAATAATTCATTCTTGTGGATTAAGGAACCCAACAGAAAAACCCAATTTCATCTTCAATCTCCAACCTTCATCTTCATCTTAAGCTTCAAGTCTCCACTTCTTCTGGATCTCATTTCCCTCCCAAGGCTACAACTTTCCCCTTTGGAAGGTGGAGGATCCTCCTATATCCTCTTGGCTGAAATACTCAAAATTTTGGACCCACAATATTTCTTTCAAAAATTCGGACTTGGGGTATTTATAGGCCAACCCAGCATTATGTCCCACCTGGGATCCCACGTCATGGAGCTGAAACCCCACGCCATGGTCAACTACCGGTCATCGGGCACAAAAACCCAAGTGAGTCATTTTGTCCTATTCGTTCCCGCTGTCCTCCTTGTCTTCTAGTGTTTCACGTTGTGGTCTCCTTTGACCACCTCACGTCGTGGCCATCCCGCCTCCATACCGCAGGGTTGCTAGACATGCTCCCAATCTAGACTTTTAAGTTCTCTTCCTTCAAGCTTTGACTTCTATGCTTGACTTGGGGGGATCCAAGCTTTCTCCGTAACGTTCTAACTCACTTTCAAGAGTAAAACCTACAAAAAACAAGAAGATAAAGCCGGAGAATCACAAAATAAAACTAACTAAAAACTAATGACTGAAAAAAAGGTGTGGTCTTACATTCCTAGATTTTGTTAGCAACCTGGCCTAGAGCTCGCTTATGGAGTGAAATCTCCCATCATTACTTCCTACTTTTCCGCAAACCATTATTTCCTTGTTGGATATTAGGAGTGTACATATGGTATCAAAGTGAAATGAAATAACTAGAAAAAATTTCTAGCTTAATACCATAATCAACCATTTGCTCTCCCAACTTTAACATACCAGGTACTAACCAGGAGCATTATGTAGCCCGTTTCACAAGTCTCACATTTAGATGTCTTCATACAATTACATTTCTTTGGGGATATATGAATTGTAAACTCATCTAGTACCATTCTAAGTCAAGTGGTAGATCAAATTTTTGCTTGGTTTTTTTCGTTTACGTGCCAAAAACTTTGGATCAAAGTGAGTAAGGCTCAAGGGGGGGTTCACTTTTTATTACGTTATGGCTAGCTCGGGACATGAGGGTATCCATCTACAAAGTGACTGCCGCAACCCCTCAACCTTTCATAATACATAGATTTTATTTAATTCCCTTTCCCCATTACCACTATTAACAATCATTATGCGTAATGTGTGTGATTTTTGCAAGATTGGTAACACAAGCGCACAATAAATGCTAACCACCTGGACTCGACTAGATTTTAATCTACCAAATGCATAGTGTATCCACTTAATAGTAAGCATGTGGAACACAACACCCATTCGCTATAACAAGTGAAATTAAGACTACCATCTACTGTCTAGGCCCATTATAGGCAAGAACTAAAACAGAATCAGGCTAGCGATGATAAAAAATAATTGAAATCTAACCACACCTAAAAGTTGGGTGTGATCGTATTTCCTTATTTCTCTAAGGCATCTAACACCTCATAATATAGCATAAACTCGCGATATGCAACCTACTAATACTACCGACAGTAAATTCTCCTTTCATCCCTTTAAAATCTCCAATGATGAAAGATTTACTCCCGACTTACTCATGTTGGCCAAAATTACTTATTCATGGTTTACACATAAAATAAAGACTTAAGTCGTTAAACATGTATGCAAATGGTATTAACTACATGCAAGACTCTCTAAATAGATTTTTACACATTTTCTTTAAAACTGCATATATGACCCTTTCGGCCTCTCCACACTTAGACTTTTGTTTAGTGGAATGTAAAAATTGGTGTGCATGATATTGAAGAACGTGTGACAAAATATGACAATTCAAATTTTAGCACATCTCCAAAGAGCCCAAATGTCATAGTTTCATATAGTAACCTCACAATAAGCATATCAACTATAACAATGCAGTCTCATCATAAATCAATTATCCACATGCGAGCATATGCTATGACGAGGATGAGTCCACCCATCCAGCTTATTTGAATCCTTCTTAACTACTGGTTGAAAGCCCTTATAGTGGATGGTTTTTTATGACACTCTTATGCTTTGTCCAGGTTTTTTTGGTTCGTTTTTTGTTATCTTTTCTTGAGCTCTTTTGAGTAAGAGGGCTCGAGAGAGTGTAGTTTTTTTTGTTCTTTATGTGAGCGTTTTTCTTTTAGGTTCTTGGATTCGGGTCGTGCTTTTTGGAAGGTTTTTAGGATTATCCCCTACTTTAGGGTTGCATCTCCTCTCTTTGGGTTTCTATTAGAAATCCCAAGCTTTAATAAAATCATCACTTATAAAAAAAACATGCGAGCATATTATCAAATATAGAGTAATGAAAATTGGATATCGCATCTTTTGCAAATGTCGCTCAAGCATTACTTCCAAAATTGCATATTAGCTCAGGGTGATCTCTAATGGCTCGACATGTGAGGAATATGCGCTTATTTCAACTCTTGCATTAACAACGTGCCACAATTATCAAGTAAAGTTGTAAAAATCGACACTAAAAGAAAACTAAAAAACAAGCTAAAAATGGAAAAATAAGAAGAAAAAAAAAAGAAAAGGGAAGAACAATCCTCTGGGTTGCCTCCCAGGATGCACTTTCTTTAAAGTCCTCCATTTGGACGGTTGGCGGCTACACCAGCCGCTAACGAGCAAACATCGACCCATTTCAACTCTTTTTGGACTCCTTGCACATTCCTTGCACCAAAGAGAGTGTCCCTAACTCAAACTCGAGAAAAGCCAAAGAGTTAAAAATGTTGGAGATAGGTAAAGGCACTTGACAATGCAAAGACTCAATTATATAAAAGAGAAAAAAATGATGCAATATGTACAACCTCAAAACTGCAACATGCCCAATAGTCGTGAAAAGCAACCACAGACCCAATTAGGCAACCTGCTCCCCGACAACGGTGTAATGGCCTCCTTTGGCAACTCCCCGACCTGGCCTCCTTTGGCCACCTCACACCATGGCCTTCCCGCCTCCACACTGTGGGATTGCCAGACATGATCCCAATTATGAATTTTGAGTTCTCTTCCTTCAAGATTTGGCTTATATGCTTGACTTACAAGACTCCAACCTTTCTCCATGATGTTCCAACTCACCTCCGGAAGCAAAAAATACCAACAAGGACAAGAAAAAGTTGAAGGATCATAAAAAAACTAACTAAAAATTTCTTTATGAAGATAATATAAGCTCAAATGTGTGAATATGGATGGAAAAAGAGCCTACAAGACATTCTCTCATCAATGCCTTCCCACAACTCTCGAGAATTGCAAGTTAGTATATCATATTTTGTTTTGTAACAACAACTAGCCAAAACACTTATTATTAACCTATTACACTGAATATTGCATCTTCTACAAGCTAAAAATTGGACTTTCAGAAGTTTAGGATGGTCACATGCCAAGAAGTTTTATAAGCTGTAATATTTTTTTTTTATTAATAATACTGGTGCGAGTTCGGGGTGGGGAGTGACAACCCTGGCCCAACCCCAGTCAAATACCCCGTTGACCAAGTTTTTCCCGCTTCGATTATAAAAAAACCCCCGCCCCGATCAGGTAAGTAACATCATTGGGTGTTGAGCAGTCATTGCCATGTTAAAACTTGACTCAATAAATTTTGAGGTCTAATGTGGGTCATGATTATTCTTAAGACAACAAACCAACTGCCAAGGATAATCAAATGCTTTATTCCTGATAATGACATGATATTGTTGAGAACGATACCCACAAGATGGAACAATCACCAAACACAATTATATTATTTATCCCGATAATGACATCATCTTGTTGGGAATATTGTTATCCATTACCATCACTCATATGTGTATTAATTCAATTATGCATTAGACTTAGTAAATGACATGACTATCAACAATAAAGGTAGTTTACGGTAAGATACCGGTCGATCCCACATTGAAGCGCTGAGTACAACTCATCTAAGGGAACTCTAAACTAAAGATTTCACTACCTTAGTCTAGTCCATGTGCACTTTTTCCTACTCACACAAGATGTCGTAAAAGAGGAGGTAATAGTAGGCATCCACGATTCCTAGAGTTACCTCATGAGAGGGTCCAAAAGGAGTAGGAATCTACAATGGGTGTAGGCAGAGTAAAGAGAACTATGTACATGTGGCTTGTCATAACAAGTGAAACTAATTTTATCCTGTGATTATGGTATGGTGTTCGTAATCTAACTCTCACGATGGTATCTAGACTCGACTCAAGTAAGGACGGTGAATCTCAAAATATTCTCGCGCAAACCACCATAAGTATTTCCTATATGTAGAACAAACCAACTACGAGTGGACTAACAAATCCCTGATACTTTGAGGAAAACCTGACATTCAAGGTCACTCTAAGGCCCTATCAGTTCTCTGCCTAACAAATGATATACTACCCGAGATTACTGTGAAAGAGGAATAAATGATACATTTAAGCAAGTATATACATGGTCTAATACTCGTTGTAATGCACTCATACACCTAGATCTGGGTTAGGATCATGTGACTAACCAATTTGGCACAACCCTATCTTCCTAAATACTCGGTGGTGATGTAGAGCACCGGTAGTCACTTACCCAGTGGTAAAGGAAATAATTTCATTCCCCGACGTGAGAAAATTACATCCAGTCCCCAATATATGGCTAAGACGTATTCCAACTATGCATCTAAGATCGGGTCGTCACTCCAAATGCAACTCGCCTTCGTACAATGACTACTCTAGTCCTAGGAGAATACAACACCAATCATATTTTCATATTGACATGACAGTTTTATCACTTGAGTCTTGACTCGGTCTTGGGTTCATTAATCGATAATTTCAGTAAATCCCTTCCTAATTTCTCCTAGAGGTCACATATTTTACCCCTATTATCAGTTCCCTTCCTAAGGACTCAATTACTCAAACATTCAGTCAAGAAATCAAGTCACCTAGCTAGGTTCATTTCTCAACCAAGTCAATTTGAGAAATTGGCTTCATACGAACTCAATTCATGCGATTAATTGTGTCATCAAGCTATTAATTATCAAACAAGCACAATCAACCTCTCTGTTTCACTCTATCAAACCATGTCTTCGAAATAAAGGAAATTAAGAAGAATATGAAGTATAAGTCTTAGAAACACCAACAATCCACCACAATACACCAACAATAAACATCAATTTCATCTTATTATCACCAAATCCACACATCCATGGTCATGTAATCAAGCTCTCATGGCTATGGAGCTAAAATCTCAATTGATCAAGCTACAAATTACAAGTATCAAGAAGAAAAGAGAAGTTTAGTGGATACTCAAGTGTGGATTGAAGAATTCAACACAAAGAACTCCATAACACCTTCTTCTTCAACCTCTATCTTCTTCTTGCTCTTTTTGACCTCACCTTCTCTTGGCTCTCATTGCACTTCATGGCTAGATCTTGCTCCCCAAGTGACATAATCTCTCTCATTTCACTTAGATTAAACCCTCAAGAGTTTCTCTTTATAGGAATTTCATATTTTGGGTGGAGCTCTTCATTTCCGAACACAAGGGTCATTTTATAGCTACCCAGACCCCCAAGTACACAACGTGGAAGTCACTATAGACAATGTTCCACAAAGCCTTCCAAGGCCGCTTCCACAAGTTGGTTGCTCTCTAGAAATTGGGGCTCACGTTTGATTAATTTCCATGGCATGAGAACCATCATGGTCTCCCATCAACGCCGTGGACTTCCTCTTCACGGCGTGGATCATGTGCACACGCACCCCAGCAAAACCCTAGCTCATCTGATGTCCACGTCAACGCCATGTCGTGGGGCTCGTCTTCTCCACGATGTGGAGGTGCAAGGTATGATGCTTCAAGGTCCTTTATTTGCTTCTTTCTTGCTCATGTTCGGTTCCTAAGGTCCTCATCCTATCCACAAAGGTGCAAACGAGAGCCATAAGATCACAGATGAAAAATAAAAACACAAGTGCGTAATCTATACTTTTATAGGGCAAATAACAATAAAAATGAGGAACATAGGCACCCAATTGTACCTATGAGACATGGTCTCATCATCGGGTCCCCGTCGGGGTTAGAGCGTTTTACCATCCCTAACAAAATATGAAGGAAACTGTTTTTCATTATAAATTCACCAACAAATACATATTTTTTTTTCTGCAATTCTTCGTTCATCTTCTCCAAACACATCAAAGGCTGACAATAAAATTACACAATTACAGTTGAGGTTCAACAAAATACACAATATAACTTTTTATTTTGATCGGCAAAGCATATTTAAATTAAGCCTCTTTCGAGAAGAAAGAGGAGTAGAAATAGTCAATACAAAAAGAGAATCAGACCTGAGAAACTAACCAACCCACCCTAATAAGGCACAAGAAAAACAGTTGCTTGCAACCCAAGAAAGAACTACCCACCAAGGCTAAGGCTAAAACTTACACCCCAAGAAAGAGCTTCCCACAAAAGAAGCTAGAGAAGCAACAAAACCAAACAAAGGGACATCCCAACAAACGTTCAAAACACCAAAAGAGACAGGATGTGCACCAACTAGCAGCCCATGTAGTGAAAACCCAGTTGAACTATGAGACAGTAGCGTGATACCCACGAAAGCCTAAAGAGATTGCTCCCCCCTGATGGTAAGACTCTCAACCTTACTCAGAAGCTTTGACATACCCTTGGCACCATCAAGATAATTATGATGAGAAAGAAACCGTCTGAAGGGAGCTGCTATATAGTCTGAATATCCCAACAGTGACGAAAGACTGGTTTTGTTGAACACTGCTGCAGAAAACTTTGAATAGGAAGCCATGCTGCAGAAAAGTTTTGTTGAGCACTGTTGCAGAAAACCTTCAATAGGAAGCCATGAATCTAAAATGCAACAAGTTAATAGAACCTGAAAAGACAGAGAAGCCATTCAACTCTAAGAAAGAACTACCCTCACACTAGAATAAGGAGGGGAGAGAAGAATAACCCACACACAACACACAAAGCCTGACAAGAGATAATAAGTACACAATATAACTTGCTTCCAGTTCAGCTTTGTCTTTAAGAAATTTCAAACAGTCTTCATCAACATTCCTAATGGTGCACTCTATTTACTTAATTCATTGATACAACCCAGACAACACCTTCTTCCCATAGTCACAAGTCTCAAGATCAATCCAACGATTTTGTTTGCATCTTCTATTGCTTTGTGCAAACGTCATAGTGGAATGATTCGAACCAACAACTAACTTGGCGAATTAACAACCATAGTTCGTACTAAAACCCTTGTTCTTACTTGTTTGGGAGAAAATGAACTTATTGCATATCTTGCATGGCTAAAAAACCTCCTACCAAGATTATTGTTTGTCGACGATATACATATTAGAGATGAAAGGCCACAACCACAGTTCTTGTCGTCCTGCTCCATCTTCTCTGATTCAACTCTCCTCCTGATCCCATCCGTGCCATAATTCTTTTATCTTCCCAAAATATTATGAACAAACACATCAAAGGCGCTTATGGGATTTTTTTTAAAAAAGTTCTGATATGTACAACGCATATGGTGCTTCTTTAGTTGATCCTTAACGAAAAAGACCAGAAAACTAATGGTGTTAATTATATGTATAGGTTAATGTAATCGAATGTTAAGTTTGAACATTAGTATATTCATGTATAAATAATGTATATGTTAGTTCATATATCCGTAATTATCCTAAAATTTAATTGTATAGAACATGATATTTTCTTCGATCTCGAACCTCTAAAATTGATTGAATTTGAAACATTATTTTTTGTATATAATGATCCATTCTAAGACTTCAATGAAAACATATAAGACCATCCACAATAGCGTTCATTAGGAGAGTCGATTCGGCATTTTTCTGGGAAAAAGGCCCAAAACCCACGATTCCGTCAATTCGATTCCCAGCTCAGTCTGTGGGTTGGTCGATCGTTGATTCGGATCGAAAGCCGATTCTCCAATGAAGAATCGCCACGTGACCCAAATAACTAAAAAATAATTTCGGTCTACTTTTTTCCACGAATTGGACCCATTTTTTTTTATTCGGATCGACTCCACCCACAGTGGATGGGCTAGGGAAGTTGGTAAGTCGATTTAATACATGGGTTTTTGCTTGTTTTGGGTATTATATGGAAAAGAAAAGAAAAGAAAAATTCAAATATATGGAACGAGGAGGTCGCCAGGTCAAAAGGGTTAAACCCTAAACCCTCTTCCCCCGAAACCCTAACAACACCAACAACTGCACAGCAAAATACAGAGAGCCAAAACATCAATCGAGCCAAGCATCAATGGCGGAAGCTAAAATGGACAGGCTTCAATCAATTATGAACTTACCAGATGTTCCTATGGGCAAGCTCCCGCCGCACCTCGAGCTCCAGAGAACTCGTGTGGTCTGCAATACCGATGCTCCGATTCACGTACCTCTCTCTCCCTCTCTCTCAATTCTCAATTTTTCGATATCCTTAAATGCCCATATATGCACTTAGTTTCAGAATTTTGAGTTTCTTGTGTCTCTTATTTGATAGTTCCAGCTACTAAAAGGGTAAATTTTTCATTCTCTACAATTTTCATCCATATATGAGAATTACCCATTACTTCATGAATACACTTTATTTTGGTAGACTCATTTAATCAAGTGAGTATGCTGAAAACTCACTTTGATTGAGCTTTGCTTATAATCAATATCTCTTGTTGTTTGGAAAATAAGCGAGTTTGTTCAAGGCTTGAACTTAGTAAGAATAATTATAACTAGGTTGAGGTATATTGTATGAAATGTGAAATTTGTCTGCATATATGTTTATATGTATCAAACTAAGCCAAGTTTGTACAAATTGATCATTCTATCTCAATTGTTAAAAAAGATGGGAAATGCTGAATTTGTACAAACAGATATACGCATGCACGCACACTATGGCATGCGATCTTAATTTTGAAACACAGCTGAGTGCTCTTCGAATCAGCACATCGCAAGTGAAATGGTGTTTGCTGATAAACTCATAATTTCCATTTTTGTGGGGGTATCTATTTGTGTTTTCTTATGTTTCCATATCTTGATGCTTATAGACAGACAATATAACCTATTCCGGTGCTTATTCATCATTGGGAGTCGACAATAGTTTGAGGTTGGGCCAGTTTTGTCAGAACTTCAAAGTGGAAGTGATTAAACTGACAGAGGATGACATGGAGTTTGATATGATTGGTATTGATCCTGCAATTGCCAATGCATTCAGGAGGATCCTAATAGCAGAGGTCTGTTTCCCTTGCACTAATTGTTTTCCTCTGTTTCTCCCTGTGAATGGTTGATACTGACTCACAATAGGTCCTAATACTTCATTTTTTCAGAGGACTTGGTTGTAAATAATGAGTTTTCAATTTTTATAGGCTGGACTAGGTAATAGACCTTAGGCTGATTGGAAATAATATGTTTTTCTTTTTCTTTTGTCAAGTTCTTCACAACATATTCTGTATATAATGGATCGTCCATGCATGTATAATACTAGCTGTTGGGAAAATGAGCAAAATATGCCGAAACTGCTTTCTTTCTGAAGCTTGTCTGTTATGAAATAGAAATCGTTATATATTTTCTGAGCCCTGACGGATTGGGGTCATATTAAAGTTTAAGCTGGGTTAAATAGATAGCAGATAGTTGAAAGCAGATTATTATAGCATCATACAACGCAATAAGCTACGTCTGTAGAAGTGCATTATTTTTCTTGCAGTTGGGCATTAATGTTTGCATCCATACTTCACACAATTTTGGCATATTGTTTGCAAAGAATAACCATCTTCTGAATTTCATGGGACAATTTTTTCTTGGTTGTAATTTGTAATGAAAGGAATGCTGGCTCTGGGTGGGTGACTAGTTTTGGCAACCTAGAAACTAATTAGGGAAGCATGGCAATATATTTTACCTTGTTATTGATTTTACCTTGCTCTTTAGTCTCCCCCACTATTATGCTATATCAATTATCAACCTTTTTGGCTGTTCTTTATTACCTTCTTTCATCTGTATCATCTTATAAATCATTTCCTGCCAACCTAACTTGAATTTGATGATGGAAGGTTGGATGGATCTCGTTTAACATGTTGCACTGAACCTATTTTCTCGACTATATTAAAACTTTAGATTGTATATGCGTGTAGTGCTTGGTACCTTAGTATCTAATTGCAACAATGTTTTCGGTTATATGCATGCAGGTTCCCACAATGGCTATTGAAAAGGTTCTTATGGCGAACAATACATCAGTAGTCCAGGATGAAGTGCTAGCCCACAGGTTGGGGCTAATTCCAATAAGTGTTGACCCAAGGCTGTTTGAATATTTTTCAGGTTTATCTCAGGATGTACATTTATTGGTCTTATCTTATGGAGAAAATCAGTACCTTTCTGTTTTGAGTTCCTGCATTAAATGGACAACTAAGTGTACCTATATTTGTTCTGTTTAAATGTAGAGAATGATACACCAAATGAAAAGAATACAATTGTTTTTAAGCTTCATGCCAAGTGTGAGCGAGGCAAACCACGCATTACAGGTATAGTTTTTAGCTTTATGTGAACTTAAAAGTTCTTCATTCGATTTCTGAATAATAATTTTGAGGTGTGCATTGGTGTTGCAGTGAAATCAGATGAGTTGGAGTGGCTGCCAGGGGGAAGTCAGTTGACTATGGACTCCAAAGATTCAGACTCCAAACCAAAAACCTATACTTCCTTTACCTGTAGCCAAGACAAACTTCCAGAATTTTCTGACAATCCAATTCGCCCCAAGTACCTTGACATCATAATTGCAAAACTTGGCCCTGGTCAGGTAACATTTTCATTTTCTCGTGTGTTAAAATTTTCCATTAAGCTTAAAGTATTGCGTCAAGCCTGATAATGTGCTAAATGTAATTTGTTTGCCTGTTAACTATCTCAAATAATTTGCTAGTGTGACATTTCCGCCCATTTCAAAATTGGCTCCCAACTCCAGTCTTCCTCTGTAAAGTGTATCCGTGAATGTAATTTTGACTCCTTATGTTCTGACATAAACTGTAGTTTTGAAGAGGAGATGCTGCACTTGTTTGCTATTGCTAATAGATAAAATATTGCTATTTTTGTAGGAAATTGAACTAGAAGCACATGCTGTCAAAGGAATGGGAAAAACACATGCAAAGTGGTCTCCAGTGGCCACTGCTTGGTATAAAATGCTTCCAGAGGTAAGAGTATCATTTAATTATGAAGATATTCATGCTCAAAAGGTGTTTGAACACAAGGGTTTCTTATGAAGTTCTGTTTTGTGTAGGTTATATTATTGAAAGAGATCGAAAATGAGATGGCTCATAAACTTAAAGAGAAATGTCCAGCTAATGTCTTTGACATTGAAGATCTTGGAAATGGTATTTCTTTTATTTGATATCCATTATCTGTTTTATGTATACATCATGTCATAGAAGTTTATGTCCAGGGGTATTATATGCCAGTATTTTCAAGTTTAATTATTTTTTTATGTTTGTTGAAAGTGTGGGGTGTCTGACTAAGTGTTTTGGCTTGTGTGCAGGTAAAGAAAGAGCAACTGTGGCTCGGCCGCGTGCTTGCACACTTTGTCGGGAATGCATCAGAGAAGATAAATGGAATGAACTTGTGTCACTACGTCGTGTTAAGGACCATTTCATATGTAAGTAATCAGTTATTTCAACAATTAAAAGATACATATTAATTTTAGATTTGACAAAGCATCCATAGATCGCTATCCATTATTACTGACCCCTCCTTTTTATACAAACTAAAATCCCTAGGAGCCATTGGATGAAGCAAAATAGACGGTCCAGATTTTAAAAAAAAATGAATCAATGTCATTAATTGTAAATAAGCAGAACTTTGAATTTATTTTTATCATCAACCTCCTCCCTCCCTAAAAAACAAGGTCATTGGATTCACTTGATCTAATGGCCCAGATGAGTTTGTAGTTTGTATTATATTAGGGGTTTGTAGTATCCGTTATCAGGATATCATGGTAATGGGATTCTATAACTGGACTGTGGCTTAAATTGCTTAAAGAAGTAATCTTCGACCCCGATAGAATCTTAATATACGATTTGTACATGCTTCATATGGGTTTAACTTTTCAGAGCAACACAATATGGGGAAATTCTAATTATGGTTTGGTTTCTCTTTAGTTACTATTGAATCAACTGGAGCGTTCCCTCCTGAAGTGCTATTTACTGAAGCAGTGAAGATCTTGGAAGACAAGTGTGAAAGGGTGATTACTGAGCTCTCTTGAAGCATGCTTCTGTAGAAAAGAGACTGTAGAGGCACTCGTTGTACTGCTTTTTTGTTCTGAATTCTGGGGTTCTATTATTCTAAGATTTATATGTAACCCATATTTACATCAACCTTCATTGCGCTTGTAAACCAATGATGTTTTGATCATAAAGTCATGGCTCTGAAGGAAGTGTTATTTCAGATACAGTAATCAAAACATCTGTGGTGATCGAGTTTCATACTAAGAACATTCCTAGTTCATATATGACAATGATTCGTTGATGTTGTGATGAAATTGTCTGAGGCAAAATTATATACTTAGCTTTGTCTGCTTCCAAGTTCCAAATAGAGCTTTGCTCTCACAATGTCAACAATTCTTGCTGCTGCAGACCAGAGGCAGTACCTATGAATTAGCATTAATGGGCAGTATTAGGAACAAATTTGCAAACCAAAGTGAGCTGTCGAGTAAGTGGTCAAGGTTGTATTGTGAGGCAGACACAAAGATTCTTTTGTTCTGATGGTCTGTTCATGTGTCAGTGTGTGTCGTGTCTAAATAAAATACAAAGAGCTCTGCACTTTTTGGTGAAGAAAGAGATTCTTTTGACTGTACTGTCTGCATCTTCTTTGAATATAGACCATCTTGTTTTCTTAGATTTAATAAAACATTTTTTTGGAAAATGGATTTTGATTTTGGAAATAAAACAAATTGTTATCACTAGAAGATTTTCTTTATCTCAACTTATTTGTGGCATGATATACACAAATTCGCAAATCTAATGTTGGTCTTCTTTCCATCTTAGCGGACAACCCTGATGAAGGGCGCAGGGAAAAACCCTAACTATGTTTTGGCTTTTATTGGCATGAGCGTGCTCTTATCCGAAGAGAGACATAAACTTTGGGCAAAGTTACGAGCAGAAGAACAATATGATTATGATAACATCTCTCTTAAATACAATAGTTTTATTAATAATTTGATCAAAAAATGTTTTATTTATTGTTTTAACAAATATTTCCGATAGTTCATACAGATTTTAACACTGGCTTGAATTAATACAAGCTTAAATAGAAAATAGTAAAATGATATGACTTACCAACAGAATATAGTTTAGAGATTAAATTGATACAAAATACATATTATATGGAGTGGGATTCTTCCAAGCTAAATGAAACTGAATGTGCTTTCTGTTGAATAGTTATAGGCACAAGAGGTGTAGGCCTCTACAGTACACACTAGAGTTGGCTTTACTTTTTACTTTAGCACATGAAGTCATGAAGATGGACCAACTTTGAGTGACTAAAGGTTGGTAAAAAGTACATTTATCAGCAAACCCCACATCTTACACCATTCCTCAATGTCCTCATGATCAATCAAAATGGACCCATGTCTCCAAACATTCAACCCTGGCCATTGGATCCAACAAAGTGTAAATGATGCATCAATTAAAAGTTTTATGGACCATTTTACCCTTCTACCCCATTTGAAGTTTGAACCACCCTAAAAAGCTCAAACAAGGAGGGCAACTTTTTGGACCACTAATAAACTAGTAGCAGGATGAAGGAGAGAGGGTGACTTATATGTCATTCCCAAGAATCTTGAAGCCCTAAATGGGAAATTCCAAAAAAAGAGGCCCAAATAAGCAAAATTGACAGACATGTTGGTTTGAAGAGAGGCCCATATGGGCTTTTGAATTTTTAGGGACAAAACAAAATTGATTGAAATAATTGAGTTCTCAAAAAAAGACAGCCTTTGGGAGGAGAGACTCTTTCTCTCTTCTTTACATTCTTAGAAAGCCACTCTCTTTTCTCTCTCTCCACACATTTCAGGAGGAGAGGGAGCTTAAGCACTTGCTGCTACTCTTTATCTCTGTCTACAGTAGGTGGTGAGTGCTCTCTCTTTTCTCTACATTGCTAGCTGCTAAAGCTAAGCTAAACCCCTCTAAAGTTATATCTTTGGAACAAAGATACTCTTTTTTGGGCTTTCCTTGTGTGAGGTCTCTTCTATTTTAACAGCTTCTCTGGTATGCTTTGTGGGTTTTGCTTCTTTGATCACTTGCTTTGTGTTTTGGCATCTGGGTCTTGGTGGGATCATTGGTAGGGAATGGTATGCGCTTGAGATCTGTCTCAATTCTTCTTTTCTCATTAGGTATTTGTCTTTCTCGTGTTAGTGTGTATTAGGGATAGTAAATTTCACATTTTCTGCAAATTGATTGATTCTCTCTTGCTTTTTGTGGGTCTTTGATCCTTTCCGTTTTCCTGCATAAAAAGTGCAGCATTTTCAGGTACTTGGATTGATTTTTTTGTTTGTTTCCACTATACTTTTTGCTATCATTTGGGGGTGTTCTTTGCCTTGGTTCTCATTACACTCTGCCTCCAATTCAGTGTTTAAATCTTTCATTTCCTGATCATCAGAGCGGTTTCTTCTTCTTATTTGAATTTTGAAGCTTAGAATTGAAGTTTTGGCAACCATTATATAACTAATTTGGTTTAGGGATAGTTAAGATCTGTATGATATTCTGGACCCTGCAGCTATATTACTTGATTCATAGATAGCAATGATTAGTAGAGATGCTGATTTCCTCTATTGCCGTACAAATTGAGCTATAAAATGTTATTGAACCATGTATCATTTGTGTAGCTTATTGATCCTATTCTTACTAATTACATGTAGGTTGGTTTAATTAATTATAGTGGCTGTGGTCTGAGAGTAATGAGTTTATTGAATCCGTGCTGCTTAACAAGTCTGCAATCCCCCGATGGCCTCAAAATCCGGTGACAGAATTTCACCAGAAAGGCAGAGGAAAATGGTTGGTAGTCAAGAACATACTCGGAAGCCTTCAACTTTGGAGATTACAAAGACAAGCAGATTGGAGCCGGTTACTTCACAGAAGCCACCTAGAAATGTGCCACCAAAGGAAATTAGCCTCCAAAAATCATTGAGTTCTCTTCCGGATAAGCCCGCCAATTATTTAGTTAGCAAGTTAGATTCAAGTTTATCTTTAGGCGATCCTAAACAAGTAGAGGGGACCAGGGTCTCACCAGAAGGTAGTACTTGTGATGAGGAAACGGAAACATCCGGGCATGGAGTTGGTGCAGCCCTTGGTAATGGAACTATCAAGAGCAGCGGAAGTGCAAAGCTTAGTGATCGAACGGATTTTCTTGAGAGCGGGAAAAGCAGTATGTGTAGAGGTAGCACGAGTACCGACATCAGCGACGAGAGTAGTTGTAGCAGTTTGACTACTGGCATTAGTAAGCCTCACAAAGCAAACGACTCGAGATGGGAAGCCATCCAAGTAGTGAGAGCAAGAGATGGTACGATGGGATTGAGCCATTTCAGACTGCTGAAGCAGCTTGGATGTGGGGATATTGGAAGCGTTTATCTTTCGGAGTTGAATGGAACGAAATGTTACTTCGCAATGAAGGTTATGGACAAGGCGTCTTTGGCGAGTCGTAAGAAGCTACTCCGGGCTCAGACAGAGAGGGAGATTCTGCAATGTTTGGATCATCCCTTCCTCCCAACATTGTATACCCACTTTGAGACTGAAAAGTTCTTGTGTTTGGTCATGGAGTTCTGCCCTGGAGGTGACTTGCATTCGCTTAGGCAGAGGCAACCCGGGAAGCATTTCTCTGAACAAGCAGTCAAGTATGTCTCTTAATCTATTTATGTAGATTTCTAATTCAACATATATTTATATTTCCCTTTTTAGCTGCATTATTAGGGTATAAAATTCTTCAACAGCTGTTTGATTTGCTTAGCCAATTCGATTAACACATGGAAATCTATACGGGAAATTTGAAAGATCTAGCAGTCACAAGTTTTGAACATTTTGGGATGGTGGCATTGTGTGGTGGATAGAGGGGATGCATTTACGTTAGGGATAATTGCAAAAACTTGTGGTGAACAATGGACGTTTTGCAAAAACTACCGGTGAACTATTTTTTTTGCAAGTGACATCCCCCCAACTATTTTCCCTCTGCAAATCGGCTATCTTTAATGGGAATTAGTCATGTGACAGTCACGTAACTTCTACTTTTTTTGGGGAAATGATAGTTTTGCCCTTTAAATTATACGTGTTTTGCAATTTGGAACCCCCATCTATACACTTTTGCATGGTTACTTTCGACTTTTTGCAAAAAAGTTAACACGGTTGAGTGGATTTGAATTGCGCCGTTAGTGGACCCGTTAGTCCGCAAAATACAGTACAAATTATGACATTGTATCTTTCCAGTTTTTGCAGAATAGGTTATTATAATGTTTGCTTGTTAGTGAAAACCAATGCCATCCAATTTCTGGTTGAGGATATCTAGTAACCCATCTTAGTATGACCCTTGTTAGATGAGAACATAACGGTTTTCTCTTCATGTATCTCTAAGTGAATGCCCACTGTTTAATTTGAATGATTTACAGGTTCTATGTAGCGGAGGTTCTTCTTGCTCTAGAGTATCTCCACATGCTGGGCATAGTCTACCGTGACCTCAAACCAGAAAATGTTCTTGTGAGGGAAGACGGGCATATAATGCTTTCTGACTTCGACCTTTCCCTGCGTTGTGCTGTGAGCCCAACCTTGGTCAAGTCTTCAGCATCGGTTCTTGTGAACCCTGCCTACTGCGTTCAACCTGCTTGCATCACGCCGTCCTGCATCCAGCCATCCTGTGTTGCCCCCACCACATGTTTCTCTCCCCGGCTATTCTTTGGGAAGTCCAAGAAAGACCGCAAACCCAAGACCGAAATGGGGAACCAGGTCACCCCCTTGCCAGAGCTCATGGCGGAGCCCACCAACGCTCGGTCCATGTCATTTGTGGGGACCCACGAGTACCTGGCCCCCGAAATCATCAAAGGGGAAGGGCATGGAAGCGCTGTTGACTGGTGGACTTTCGGGATCTTCCTGTACGAGCTATTGTTCGGCAAGACTCCTTTCAAAGGGTCCGGGAACCGAGCGACCCTGTTCAACGTGGTGGGGCAGCCGCTGCGGTTCCCGGAGTCACCGGTGGTGAGTTTCTCGGCAAGGGATCTAATCAGAGGGTTGCTGGTGAAAGAGCCGGTACACAGGCTGGCGTATAAACGGGGAGCAACGGAGATCAAGCAACATCCGTTCTTTGAGGGGGTGAACTGGGCGCTGATACGCTGTGCAAGCCCTCCCGAGATCCCCAGAGCTGTTGAGATGGAAGGAATGAAAGGTGATAAGGCAGGTGCTAAGGGTTGTTCAATCCCGAACAATTATCTGGAATTCGACTTCTTTTAGTGATGCATTGAGACATTGTTGAGTTGTTGTAATTGGGGTTTGTGAATGTGGAGAAAGTATGTTATTTAAAGAGATGAGATGAGATGAGATTAGGGGTTTTCCAGTACAGTACTCATCCATCTTCTTTGAAAATGAATATGGTTAAGTGCATGAATATGAATATGATGTTTGGGGTTTTGCTTTTGCTGGTGACAGCAGAATATGACTCGGAGATGCTTTGGTTGGCCTCAGCCTTGTAACCCTGACCAAAACGCATAAGGAATAGAGCTATTTTCTTGTTTTTATTTTATCCATAAATAAACCTGGCTCCAATCGATATATTCTAGTTTAACAAAACTTGCTCAATCATGTTTTTATATATATAATAACACTTAATTCACTCTCGATGCAATTACCTCCAAAATATCTATCTTCATATTCTTGTTTATCGCTTCTCTTGGATTTGAGTTTACAATTTGGTACCAAAACATGAAAGTTAAGCCATCATCACTTCACCCGACAGCAAACTTACCCACTTTAAGCCTCCTTAAATATTTCCACAAATTATGGTTGAATATCATCTCGATCCATCCCAATTTGTTGTATCAATATAGGCTCTTCTTTTGTTTCTTGAATACAATTGTAGGTGTCAGGCTAGCCAGGGAACAATCGGAACTTTTATTGCTCCAACTCGCAGATTATGAGAAGCGCCCTCACTCTTCTTAGTTAAGTTCTCGCTCTTGACTCATTCGGTTTAGTCTGATGGTGAAGCACTCCTCACGTTTCATCTCTACTTGAGATCACATGTTCGAATCCCGATGGATACATATGCGTGGGTGGTGGGTTAGATTAGGCTAAAATAGGATTTTCCTGTGTTTCTCTCTGATAAAAAGAAGAAGTCAAGTTCTCTCTCACCTTATAAGTTCACACACAATTGATCAATTTTGACTCATTTCTCTCTTCCCAGCTTTAAATTCAGCTCTTTTACTGCCATGTAGGTCTAGTGGAATCGCTAACGACTAACGAACTGACACGACTACTAACAGAATCGTAACAGGCTCGCAAGTTGGCATTGGTGTCGTTATGCGTCAACTGGACGACGACGTTTGGTTTAGTAATTCAGTGCATTTCAATGTCGTGCGCCTCATGCTCCTGGCATTACTCCCTCCTCAGAAGAGGCTTGTCCCCAAGTCTCGCTATCAAAAAGAACGTCCGAGAAAGCGAGCCCTAAGCCATGCGACGTCTTCCCAAGCCCCGTCCTCCGGCAGCGAATCAGACCATTGGACCAATTTCTGGACCACGGCTACGTTGTTGTGCTTGATCATCCAGGTGCGAATGGGCTCGACCTTCAGCTGCCCTGTTTTCGTGGTCTCTGGCAGCGTGGTGACGACGGTGTGGTGTGGTCCCACCTCCCGCTTCAGCAACGACACATGGAAAGTAGGATGGATGCGGGATGTCTCCGGAAGATGGAGGGTGTATGCATCAACACCGGGCCAATGATCTCAAATGGTCCGAAGTAGCATGCGTCGAGCTTTAGGTTTTAGTGAAGGGCTAGTGAATTCTGTTGGTAGGGATGTAGGCGGAGATAAATCCAGTCGCCCACGACAAATGACCGCTCTGTTCCATGCTTATCGGACTGTAGCTTGGCACGATCGCGAGTTACCGTGAGATTGTCTTTGATCAGCGCCCAGATGGCTTGCCGGTTGGTTGCAAATGACTTAACAACGACCACATTTGTTGTGAAAACAGAGCACAAGGGCGACGACGGTGGGTGTCCGTACAATACCTCGAAGGGGGTGGTCCTAATGGCTGGGTGGGACGATGTGTTGTACCAATACTCGGCCATGGCAAGCCATTGCGACCATTGTTGGGGCAGGTGTTGGGTAGTTAGCCTGAGGAAATTCTCGAGGCATTTGTTTACGCGCTCGGTCTGACATCGGTCTAGGGATGGTAGGCGGTAGACAAGAGTGGCTTAGAGTCGAGCAAACGGAACAACTCCTTCCAGAAGTGACTTAGGAAGACACGATCCCTATCTGAAACCATGGTTTGTGGTGCACATGGAGCTTGTAGACTTGATCGATAAAATCCTGAGCGACTTGAGCGGCTGGGTAAGGATGTCGGAGCCCAATAAAGTGGTTGTACTTTGAGAAACGGTCCACAACGACCAGAATGGAGTTGACGCTGCCTGATTTCGGAAGGACCTCGATAAAGTCTAGGCTGATGTCAAGCCATGGTCTTGTTTCCAGTGGTAACGGTTGCAACAGGCCAGGGTAGGCCACCGTCTCTGTTTTACAACGCTGGCAGGTATCACAGGCCCTGACGAAGGTTTTGACGTCCTGATGTAACTGTGGCACCAAAAGTACAACCCAATTCTCTTAATCGTGGCTTGGACGTCGGAGTGAGCTCCAAGCGGCGAATCATATAGTGCCTGTATCACCCTGTTTCGAGCTCCGCCCTGTGACCCAATGTAAAGCTTCCCGTTGTCCAATAGGATTCCTTGCCTGAATTCATAAATAGGTAGGCTGTGAGGTGCCACCGCAGTTGCTGAATCAACCCTTCCGGCTTTTCATTACCCTCGTCGCTGTCCGTCCACTCGCCGATCCACATGGGCACCACAACTGGTAGTTCTCGCAACTCGGCGTGAGATCGTCGTGATAGAGCATTGGTTACGCGGTTAGCCGTCCCGGGTTTGTATTCAATTTTGTATGACAGCCCCAACATCTTTGCTAGCCACCTGTGTTGGAAAGAGGTGACGAGTCTCTGTTCCATCAGGAATTTGAGGCTCTATTGGTCTGTCCTGATTGTGAATTCGCCTTGCTGTAGATATTTGCGTCATTTTGGATGACAAGTATCATGGAAAGCATTTCCTTCTCGTAGGTGAAGAAGCCGACCATTCGAGGTCCGAGGTTCTTGTTGAGAAATGCCAGAGCAAGGGCTTGGTGAACGACTCCTACTCCAGAATCCGATGCATCCGTCTCCACTACCAAGGGCTTGGTGAAATCAGGCAACACTGAGATAGGCGATTGACTTAGGGCCTTCTTGAGGCTCTGGAAGCTTTCTTCTTCCTTGGGTGTCCATCTAAAACCCATCGTCTTCTTCAAAAACTCTGTCATAGGCTTGCTTCGAAAAACGCGTTCAGGTGGTTGGTTATGGGCTCATAGCCTTCGACGAATCGTCTGTAATACCCCGCGAGTCTCATAAATCGTCTCACGTCCTTGGGCATAGGCCAATCCACCACTGCCTTGACCTTCTCTGGGTACGTGGCCGGGCACGCCGTTCCTGGAGATGAAATGGCCCAAGTACTCCACTGAAGGTACCTCAAACAACACTTAGAGAGCTTCGCAAACAGGCCCTGTTCTCGGAGTTTTGCAAAGATCACCTCCAAATGCTCAAGATGGCTCTCTTAATTCCGGCCATAGACGAGTATATAGTCGAAGAACATGAGAACGCACTTACGCAGATAGTCCCGAAAGACGCAGTTCATGAGGCTTTGGAAATTCGCCGGAGCATTCCTCAACCCGAACGACATGACTCGGAAGTCGTAGTGACCCTTGTGAGTTCGAAATGTCGTTTTGTGCTGGTCTTCTTCTACCATTCGGATCTGATGGTAGTCGACTCTCAAGTTGATTTTCGAAAACACCTTGCTGCTGGCGAGTTCGTGCAATAACTCATCCACCATTGGGATTGGGAACCGATCCTTAATAGTAATATCATTCAGGGCTCGGTAGTCAATGCAGAAGCACCATGTCCCATCATTCTTCTTAACAAGGAGCACTCCTCGAGATGATTCTTGAACTCATAATTTCTCTAACCATGGCTTCCAATGTGTCTTTCTTCTCTCTGCTATATCGATAAGGCCTGACGGACGGTGGATTTTGAGCCTGGGAAAATAGGAATACGATGGTCGTGCTCGTGATGTGACGGAAATTCCGTTGGTACTCGGAATATGTCTTGGTTGGCCTCTAAATATTGTTTCAGGTCCGAGCTCACTACTGCAGAAAAGGACTTGGCAAACGGATGCTATCCTTCATATAGGAAGCCTTATCCGTCAGGCAAGGTCAAAGGCAACGGATCTATCCGTCGCCTTAGTCTCGTGGGCCAAGTATTTGGGAAACGGATAGATGTATCCGTCGCTAA
>JAYMSV010000112.1:0-21986 GCA_036897745.1 Erodium moschatum
TGCGGGTCCAAGAGAGCTGGGTCACCTACGGGGGACCCGGACAATATTCTGGTGCCCAGGGTCCCTACTTTGTATGCCATCTTTTGCTGTAATGCAAAGCCTTTTTACCGTTTCAAAAAAAAAACTTATTAAATATCAACAAACAAAATGTGTTCCGACGAAGCGTTCTAGTTAATCAGTGAGGGGCTTGATTAGATGTCCATTACACAAACTCGAGTGGCATATTCTCAATCATTTAAGATTAAACTTCATTAAATATCAACAAACAAAATGTGTTCCGACGAACTGTTCTGGTTAATCAATGAGAGGCTTGATTAGATGTCTGTTACACAAACTCGAGTGGCATATTCTCGATCATTTCCATAAGCCCTATACAGTTTTGTACTAGTGGAACCCAAAGGGGAGAAAAATATCTTTGATTTATATGGTTAATTACTAGCTAACAGTCGCTTCGAATAATTACTATAAAATGGGATGATAAAGCAACCATAGAAAAGCGTCCTTAATAGCATGTGCTTTCACCGGAATTAGTGTGAGGGTTCCCTAGTTTGATCTTTTTGTTTATCAGAGAAAAAGAAATATTATAACTGAAGCAAACGAAACAAAGCGAACAAACCACTAGCTCGAACAAACGAGTATGGCTTAAAGCACAAGTAACAGAAGCAAAGAACGAGGATTACAATCAGGTGACCCCCCGGGACTAGCAGCCCTTTTACTATAGTGAGGACTCAAAGTGGCTTCAATCTTCGTAAAGCTTTCCTCTGTCGAACCTCTATAGCGGACCCCCATTTTTTCTCCAAATCTCGCCACGGTGTGTGTAATACTCTCCCCCGTGTGACCATCGGTCAATGGCGAAGAGAACCTTGAGAAGACATCCGATTGAGGGAGGGCAGCACCATCAACAACCTGAAGTTGCACCGAAGATTGAGCTGAACAAGGGATGATAGCCTGGAGCGGTTGCGGCGAGGAACGCCCCGAGATAACTCCAGAAAAGGGGAGGATGATAGTAAGCTCATCGTGTGAAGGTTGCGACGAACGGTCTACAAGGGGGGTGAGGGCTTTGTCAAGTCCATCATATAAGTCCAAGGCCAAGTCGCCAGACTTATCCTCCACCCTATCTGCCCACCTATCCGACTTACTACCCGTTGAACCCCTACACCCAGGGACATACGACGAAGCCCCTGCAACACTTGGTGAAGCCTCAACAGGTGTAGAGAGGTTGGTCGGAGTGATGGGGGGATTTGTACCAGGGACAGGGGTAAATGGACTATTTCCCTCGCTAGTCGGTGAAGCTAGCCCATCATGCAGAAAAGGAATGGAGTCAGCATAAGCCTTCGCGAGAAGAACACTCGCACGAAAACTGGAACATTGTGTCTCAACCACCCACTTGTCCATAGCCAAATCCAAGACATGAATCAGAGCTAGAGCCCTAGACGGTTGGGCTAATGACACAGGAGCACGGATGAATGGCGACGGGCAACCTTGTCGTCCCAACAATCTCGGAAATGGAATCCTTGATCCAACACACAATAGGTAAGCCAATGAATTCGACCTAAAGGAGGCGCCCTCCAAACAGAACTCGATCAGCACAATCCGAGAAACTGAAGAACCAGGGACGAAGGACCTTCCAATCATCAACCGAGAGAGACACCCAAACATCGCGATCCTTACAAGAAAACAGGAAAGCTCTCGAACCCAACCCGACCAGATCCACACCTACAATCCATGTTAGCTGAAGACCAATACCTAAGGTGTGAACCGTAGCCGAATTGTTAGCAACCCTTATCATGCTGTAGGCAAGAAGTGTTTCGAAACCAGAGGAAAAGGAGAGAGAGAGCACCTGTAAGGTCCACTCGTTGTAAGCGCAGTAGAAGAATGAGCCGGTGATTGTAATGTCCTAGACACGGTCACACCCTCAGTAGCAGATGCATGGGTCTTAGTAGTTGGGGCACTAAACCTTTTGGCTCTATTACCCAGCTCCACCCGCATCTTACGACCTTGAAACATAGACCCATTAAAGGTAGCAACCGTGCAGGCGAGATCAGCGTACGTCTTGAGGTACACAAAAGTGAATCGCATGCCTTTGGCTATGAGCTTAGGCCCTACATCTAGAGCAAAAATGTTACATAGCGGAGAAAACAGAGACCACAACTGATCGAAGGTTGTCGACGGGGTCAAGTTGGCGAAAAAGGCCGGAAATTATCTATTCGTTAACTCGGATCGAGAATTGGCAACCACCTCCTTCTCTAGAATGCCTTTACGACTCAGAATAGCAGGCAAAGAGGCTTCCACAACATCGGTCGTATCACCCACAGCAGTAGCATCCTTGCGAAGAGGGGTGTTTCCCACCACATCAGCAAATGATGGGACCCCAAGGTTAGTATCAACATCAACCTTCGTGAGGCCATGATAAGAACCAGAAGCACGCGTATTTGAAGCCGGAGCCGCTCTATCAAGAACCCAACCAGAAGCACGCGACCCTGTAGCCGGAGCCGCTCCTTCAAGGACCCTCTCGTGAGCCTGAGACCTGGAACCTTGTTCTGGCCGGAGCTGAGGAAGATGCGATCTCGACCGATCTAAGCGTCGCCGGGAGCCCGCAAGTCGGGGCCAAAAGCACATCCATTCCCTCAGCGTGATGGTGGAATCTTTGCCCTCCTCCGATCTACTCTACATCGAGCCTTCAAATAATCTCTCAAATCGGTCTAACGAGCGTATTGATCGGAATTCGGCAAGCGACGTCGGGAGGACCGCCATCGATCGCCGCCGAAGAAGGATAACGCCTCACTAGAGAGTGCGTTGTCCTCGCTGTCCTCTGTCCAAAACCTATAGCTCATCACACTTGCTGGTCGCGCACGCCCACGGCGGCGACGTCGACCGCCCATTTGGGGAGAAGAAACCCTAGCAAGAAATGGTCCTCCAGTTTGATCTTGTGGCCCCTCCTATCCTCGTATCCTAAAAATCTCGAAATTGGTGGCCAAAAATAGCTCCATCCACGTTGATGGCAATTGTGTCACTTGGAGTAGGGGTCCATATTATTGTTGGGGGAAGTACTCCATTGTCTTATGTTGATCTTGAAATTTTATGGAGGTATTTTTCCACCCTCCAATCCTATAAAGAAGTTGTCATGTTGGAGAGGACGAACTCTGTCATCAGCATTTTGTCCTCCCATGCTTTCCTATTTCTTGCTTCCATATTTTCCGAGAAAGAGACCTATCTGCACGCCTTCCTACTTTGGATTGGAGAACAAAACCCTCTCTATCCATTCTCGAATAGTAAATGTTGTGCTTGGCTGTTGAAAATCATAGCACCGCCAACAACCCTTCGTGTAAGGGAAATCAGACAGGATATGTACAACTGATTTTGTACTCGTTGGACAGATGGGACAAAAGGCTGGTATGTCTACACATTTCTCTCATAGTTTGGCGGCCACCAACAGTCTGTGTGTGAAACCCGCCACAGGAAGCTTCGTATCTTAGGTTGGTCATCCTCCTCCCATATGGTTGTCCAAAGGGATGAGGGGTTGTACAACTATGGTCGGTGTTGATCCAATAAACTATATACACGAACGTACCGAGAAACGGGACTTTGGAGTCTCTATCCTTATATACTTATACCAAGTGTCTTCCACCCGAGTACCGTGTATGGAAACTTGCATAATTTTCCGAACATCCTAGGACGAGAAGATATCCCGATGGATATCAGGTTTCCATGATTTAGATCCTACTAACGTAAGTTCTAACACCATCTCCGTGTTAGTATTCTGGTTATGAAATGATCCAATCTCGTAACACACGGTTGATTGGTTACGTCAGTGAAACATCCGACCCTATTATTAATCTATCACCTGACTTGATCAACGATTTGACTGAAAATATGGTTTACCGAATGAAACTTGTAGCCTACCTACCAAATCCTCCATAATTGATGTTGACGGATAATATTTGGCTTTCAAAACTTTAGCCAGGAGGCTCATTTCCTATGTTAGGAGCCGCCATAATTTTTTTTGATAAACTCAAATTTTTATTAAAAATAACATATTCCAATAAGGAACAGGAAACCAAGTAAACAATAACAAAAGAAGTTTGTAATAGAGCTAATGGGAACAACTCCCGAAAAGAAAAACCACAACTCTCATACTAGTGAACAACTTCTTAAGAGACCAAATATGAGCGTCTCTCCTGAACCGATGGACAATACCTCAAGGTGAACAGGGTGAACCCTTTGGTCGCAATAGGACTAAGTAATTCGCGTCCCCTCCCACATAAGCATATCGCCCCCAAAGAGTTCCCCGAATGAGTTCTCACCGGACCCAAGCGAGAACAAGCGAAACCCACCCCGACTCCTTTACATAAGTTCGTGCGGACCTGAACGACCACACAAGACCCACAACTTCAAACCCTACTGCGTCTCCTCCTATGACAGATGCACCAATTGGGCCCTCACTATCAATCTGAAAAGGATATCCTAGAACACACCGAACCAACCTGCCACATAGCATAAAAGGAGCGATTCTGAATCTTCCTCAAAACTATATCGACAAATTCAATCACCTCGTTGAAGACCACCCCGTTTCTCAACAACCATACTTACCACATTGTGAGGTAACACACTTTAACTCATGCCTTCCACTAATAATGACAACATATCTCTCCATAAAACTATGATATCAGCAAAACACCAGGAGCCGCTATAATTGCTTCCCTAAAAGAGCCTTATTAAAATTCTCCAGGTTCTTGCCGATCCTCCCAACTCTTTTGGTATGCATAGGTTCAACCAGTATTTCCAGATAATTGGTTTGGGTGACCTTCCTAACGATGTCCACCAGTATTTGGCAAGAGTTTAATTCACTTTATAAAGGAGACTATCCAAAAACTTTAAGACGCTCATATCATATGAAGGAATGGATTAGAGGGCTGCCTTTATCTTGATCACTTTACTTGTGTTGGAGTCCGTCCTAACGTTTGTGTTGATTCAGGCCGAAGGGCGAGCTCCTTCTCCTAGTTTGTGGATTGTGTCATCGACTGTTGCTCTTTTTAGCATGCTTGAGTTCTTCTTACTCGTTTCTCCCTCTTTATTGCTCCCTCCCCTCAGATTGAAATGTCTCTCCTTTTTCTGAGTAGTGCAACGGACTCTGCGTCATTACTTTTTCGGTTTTTTTCGGATCTTCTAGAGCTTGTTGGATCTTATAGTTTTTTTTTGAGAAAAAACTAATTCATTAAGCAGAATCAATTACCAGTACCCTTTGTAGAGTTACTGGCAATTCATCAAAATTCCAAACATTAGAAGCCCATTCTCGGGCACCTCTAGCTAAAACGTTTGCTACCTCATTAGCACCTCTCCTGACATGAACCACCTTTACTTCTGGTAATTCACGCAGGATGGCTTTACAATCTCCAATAATAGCACCCAGAGGAGTAATAAGTTCCTCCTTTTGTCTAATAGCTAGAACAACACCTAAGCAATCTGACTCAATAATACCTCTTGTCCACATGCATTGCCTGAACCACTGCAGTGCCCTGTGAACTGTCAGCGCTTCGACCACTTCAGGGTCTTGAATCCCTTCAAACACAACACAATTTAACCCTTGGAACTTCCCTTCTGAATCACGACATACCATACCTCCTCCTCCTCCGTAGCCCTCAAACAATGCCCCGTCCGTGTTGACCTTGAATTCACCTTGGTCCGGTTTTAACCATTTCGGAATAGCCCTCTGAATTACACTTGCAGGCTCCTTCTTATTAGCCTCCACCCAATCCTCTAAAAAAGAAGTGTCGGCCCTGTAAATTTGCTCAGCCTGCATAGTCTTGGCTTTCCACACCCTACTGTTGCGGCCTTTCCACAACTCCCAGCAAAGCACACAAACGAGAGCTGCGTCCTCGCGGGTTCCCGCTGCCCATGACTCCTCCAGCCACGGACGGACTGAATCTGTCGCTGTCATAGGCAGCCCGGGCACCCTTCCTCAAACCTCTCTCGCTGCCCTGCACTGAAATAGCACATGAGGAATCGTCTCCTCCTCCCCACATGCCTCGCAGGCTGGCTGAACCGGAACTCGACGAGCATTAAGCACTGCATTTGTGGGTAGCAGACCCATGACACACCTCCATACCATGTGCTGCACTTTTGGAGGAATATTCAAAGACCAAAGAGCTTTCCAAAAGAGGTCCCTGTCTTCTTGTCTCCATCTTCCTTTGTCAACCTGTAAGCTTCTATACACATCACGGACCACATATTCCCCTGATTTTGAACCATTCCAGTACCATCCATCTGCCCATCTACCTTCAGATAATGGTACTTGGATAATTAAGCTATAATCCTCCACTGAAAACAAGTTTACAATTAACTCCTTATTCCACTCCAATTTTCCAGGGACCATCAATCTATTGACCATCCAATGTTCATATTGTGCCGGGACGATCTCCAGCCTGCCAGAGGCCGAGGAGACCCAAGGCATGCTTAACACCGTCCCTTCTCCATTCCCTATTCTTCTCCGTAACCCATTCCGTACCACCTCTTGACCCGCTAGCAGACCTCTCCAACCCGGGCTGGCCCCTTGTACGTCACGCGCCGATATAAAATCACCTAGGGGATAATACTTCGCCTTGAGAATCTTTGCAACTAGGCTCTCAGGCTTTACCATAAGCCTCCAACCCTGTTTTCCAAGCATTGCAACATTAAAATCATGTAAAAATTTGAAACCCAAACCTCCTTTTAACTTGTGGTCACAGAGATCTCCCCACCTCTTCCAACGAATTCCCCTGGTAGTCGAATTATGAGACCACCAAAATTTGTTCATCGTAACTTCCATTTCCTTCAACAAGGAATTCGGTAATAAGTAAACACTCATTACATATGTAGGGAGCGCCTGTATCACAGCTTTTAGTAAGACCTCCTTGCCAGCCTTACTTAACAACATTTCGTCCCAGCTCCCCATCCTTTTCTCCATCCGATCCTTTAAAAACTTAAAGGCCCGATGCTTACTCCTCCCGATCACCGCCGGCATCCCCAAGTATTGTCCCACATCCTCCACCCGGCGCATACCCAAAATACCCTGCACCCGATTCCTTACAATCTCTGGTGTATTTGGGCTGAAAGATATAGACGACTTCGTCAAATTTTCTTGTTGACCTGAAGCCGTCTCATATAATTCCAGAACTCGCCTCCAATTCTGAGCTTCCACTTCCGATGCCTTTCCGAAAAAGAAGCTGTCATCAACGAAAAATAAGTGTGACACTGATGGCGCCCCCCTTACAATACGGGAACCATGAATCTGACCCTGTAGCTCAACAGTCTGAATTAATCTCGACAATCCTTCTGCGCAAATTATAAATAAATATGGGGATAGAGGGTCTCCTTGACGTAACCCTCTTCCCGGTGTGATTGGTCCCAACCTGCGCCCCTCAGTCGCGATCCATAATTCAGGGGTTCGGACACAATTCATTACCAGTTTCACCCACCGGTCCCCAAACCCCATGCGCCTCATCACCTTCTCCAAATAGCCCCAATCGACTCTGTCATACGCTTTTCGCATATCTACTTTTAGAGCCATTTGTCCCATCCGTCCTTGTCTCTTGTTCTTTTGAGCATGTAAAACTTCACCTGAAATAAGAATATTGTCAGTAATAAGCCTTCCTTTCAAAAAAGCACTCTGGGATTCAGATATGCTATTTTGAAGTAGACCCGTCATCCTCCCCACCATAACTTTAGTGATTGTTTTATAAACCACATTGCAATGTGCAATTGGTCTAAACTCCTCCATCTTGCTCGGGTGTCTGACCTTGGGGATTAAGACAATATTGGAGTTATTTAATTTCCCTGGTAAAGTTCCGGACATAAACACATTCTGCACCAGCTCCACAATCTTTGGACCCACAACCGCCCAATGCTTTTGATAGAACCCCGGGTTAAACGGCTTCATCCCAAAGACCGCTCCCCTTACTTCTTGCATATCTACCGGTCTTAAGAGGTCCTCGGCCTGCTCAACCGAAATAGTTCTAGGAACCAGCTGGCTTACTTCATCCTCCCCAAGTCTGTCTGCCGAGAACAAATCTCCAAAATATTTTAACATTACATCCTCCAACCCCTCATTCCACCCTTTCACCACCCCCTGCTCATCCTTTAATTCCCTAATCTTGTTCCTTCTCCTCCTAGATGTAGCCTTAGCCATAAAATATCTTGTGTTTTTATCTTCCTCCTTATACCAATGTTGTTTGGCACGCTGACGCCACATATCGTCCTTCTGAGCTAAAAGTCGAGTAAGGTCATGCCTCAACTCATGAACTCGTTGACCGCTTCTACCATCCCATCTCCCTTTCAATCTATTCATCTCCTCCCGACATTCTCGAATTTGTTTATTTAGAGAATTCGGGTTCCTGTCCCTCCAATTCCGCAGCTCCATCGCTGTTTTCTCCAACATTTCCTCCACCGTACTCCCTGCTGCCGCCTCCCCAACATCCTGAATAATTTTTCTGGTTCACGGTTCCATGCTTCCTCAAACCTGAACGCTCTAGCTCTCCAGAACCTCGGCTCCACCATACACTTGAGCATAATGGGGGCATGGTCCGAAGTGGACAAGCCCCCATGCTCCAAAATTATCTCCGGGTATAGTTGGTCCCATTCCCGGTTCACCACCGCTCGGTCCAATTGAACCTCCATCCGATTTGATCCCCCTCTCCCTGTCTCCCATGTATACCGATATCCTTGTAACTCCAAATCTCTCAAGCCCCCATCCCTCAAAGCATCCCCAAAGCCTTTCTGTAACCTCAAAGGATACGAGGCTCCACCCCTTTTATCTTCATCTGTCAGTAAATTGTTAAAGTCCCCGATTGCTGACCACGGTAGGTTCGATCTTCTGCTCAACCATTTGATCAAATTCCATGTCTCCCACCTTTTCTCCCATCTCGGCTCTCCATAAATTCCTGTAATACGTATCCTCCTGCCTTCCGGAGAGTTTAACTCCATGTCTATATATCTTGGGGAGTAAGCTTTTATTTCCCCATTTTCTCTACCACGCCAGAACATTGCTAAACCCCCACTACTGCCATTGCTATCCACTGCAAAAGATCCTTCCATATTAATACTTCTTCTCACAATCTCTATTGCCTCTCTCCGGACTTTTGTTTCCGAAAGAAAGACAACGTCGGGGTTCTTCTGAGGCAACGACCCGCATTGGAAACCGTTTGTCCCAGGGGTTCCAAGCCAGAACAATCATTGTTTCTGGCAGGGTTGCTTAGCAACCCTGGCCAAAACCGTCATTGAGTCCTCTTGTGTTTCAGGGACAAAGGTCCCAATATTCACCATCTGGTCATCAAACGATCCTTTCCGTTTCCTCAAAACCGAGTCCTGAGCCATGGACTCCACTGAACCCCTAACACCCTGTGTCACCCTTCTGAACCTTCTTGTTCCCCCTCCACTCAACACACTGCAACTACTCCCTGCTCTTCCAACCCTTCCACAGCTTACTTCCTTTGTCCCCTCATTTAAGCTTCTTTCTTCTTGTACCGGGGGCTCATTTAGATCCACTCCTTTTTCAGAGCTCTGAACTCCTTTACTAATGCTTCTTATTGCCTGCGAGCTCCCACTTCCTCCCTTCTTTCCACTAATTTCAGAGGTACTTTTACTCCTAGTCACACCCTTCCTAGCTTCCGCTTCTCTCTCCAAATACATCTCACTCCCCTTTCTACACCAACCAACAATGTCACTGTCCAATGAATCTCCTTTATCCCGTCCCCGGTGACTGTCCCCAGAGAAAGCCTCCGAGCCGACCACTTTTTCCTCCTCACTCTTCCTCCTCAAACTCGAACTCTGCACTTCCTCAGACCTCTCCCTGTACACTCTTCTCTCCTTATAATTGGTGCGAGAGGCCGCCACCGTTCCCCGAACTACTGACTCATCCTCCTCCTCTGAAGCATCCTGCTGTGGTACAAATGATCCCGACCTCTTACTTAGTCCTGACCTCATGAAAGCTCCGTATGGGAATGACTCCTCTTCCATTCCTTCCTCATACTGCTCACAATCTTTTGCTGTATGTCCCAACCTCCCACATATGTAGCAAAAGTCCTGCACCCTTTCGTATTTTAATGGCACCCAAGTGTGCACCATGTTCTCCCCCAAGAACATCTTGATTCTCCTTGCCAGTGGCTTATTTACATTCCATCTCACTCGAATCCGAATAAAGTCTCGCCAAACTCTCCCATCTTTTTTGCATTCCACATCTAACGCTTTTCCAAGCCGGTTCCCGATGTAGTTACCCACCGTCTTTGTCATTGCCTTGAATGGCAAGTTTGACGCTTGAACCCACATAGTTATCTCCGAGAAATCTAGCGTTTTAGGATTCTCATCATGTGTAAACTCACGGAAGCAAATGGGACTTTTATTAAAAAACCAGGGTTCTAGTTCCAGGAACTTCCTTTTTGCCCTAGCCGACGTGAAGAAAAAGCCAAATATATCATCTGCCAATGGTTCAAGGTTCCCAAGAGGAGATTGGTTTGGATGAACTGGGAGAAAAGCTTGGAGACAAAGCGATAGAGGAAGAGGAGGAAGAACTGGTCATCCCAGAAAAGGTCCTCAATGAAGGAGGGGACAAATATAAGTTCGCTTTGGCCGGGAAGCTGTCGACACAGAAGGGGTATAATAAGACAATATTCATGGAAGTTATGAAGAGTGCAAGCAACAGTAAAGGTATAGCCGTTGGATCTTATAGTTGGTTTGAAGTTTTATGGTTTTCTTCCGAGAACCCACGTCATCTTTTGAATTCATTATTTATTTTCGGATAAAAAGGTGAGTAAATTAATGATGTAAAGTCAACGTGAACAATGGGGGCATTTCCGGGCTGATAGTTTCCGGTAGCGTTACGTAACGAGGCCCAGCCCACTACACGATAAATCGAGCAAAAAGGCGCTGCAGAACACTCGAAAATCTACGACAGAGGTTTGTGCCCAAATATGTTCCCTCCGAACTCTATTCACTCGCGTTCCTCTTCTTCAGAGAATGGAGGTAAGCTTCTCTCTATCGTTTTTTCCTCCATTAACGAGCACGATGATTACTTTATCAAATTCTATGCCCCTGATTTGCTCCATTTCGCGGTTCAGTTTCATTCGCGCTATTTTAATTGTTGATATCTGGACACTGTAGATTTGAGTAAATTTTGTTTGGATCTATAACACTTCGTTTTTGCTTAGGTCTCGAGTGTTACGTGTTTGCTGGATCGTATGAAATGTTTTGTTCTTATTATCACTGTTGTAATTGATTGGGCTTATTGATTGTTAGTTCAATTTCTAGCAGATGAACCGTGTAGTTGGTTCATCGTCTTTGCATTTGGGGAGCCGATAGAAAATTGCTCGTCGGTTACCAAATTAACATTGATGCTGTTGCACTGCACACTTGAAGCAGGTATGACACTTCCAATTGCTTTTTTGTTAGCAGAGATTAAGGACTAGGGGGATTGATGCTTCAATTTCTACTACATGATCTCCGATTGCTACATCACTGATTAGTTGTTACTACCTCAAATCGAGGATGTCATTGGTGATTCACACTTATATTTTAATTTTATAAATATGAATGAAAAAAGTAGGAATGAGATCATGTCCAGAGTTTAGGGATAACATCGGTTCCTAACCTAGATTGAAAGGTCATTATCAAGTCCTAACCTATGTGACCTTCGGTTATCACTTCCTAACCCAAAGGTAGTACACGTTTACAAAAAGTATCAATCATGTGTAAAATAATTATGAAAAACGGGGTTAGGATTTGTAAAAAAGTACCACCTTTATGCTACTTTTGTAACAAAATACTACATTTTATGATAGGTTCTGTAAAAATTTTGATTTTACAAGTTAGGAAGTGATAACCGAAGGTCACATAGGTTAGGACTTGAAAAGGACCTTTCAACCTAGGTTAGGAACTGACGTTATCCCTAGAGTTTATTGTGTCTGATTTCCACTCTTTTGGTATCAGCTTTTGCTATGGCACCTACTTCTTTAGCTATTTTACCACCCCATACAGTTTTTTAGCATAAATTCCACAAAGTCTAATTAAATATATGGGTTGAGCTGAGCAAGTAGCATTATTTTTCAAGCCCGGTTATATTTTAGGCCAGCCCCAATAATTTGTTTACCTTGTTTTATGTCTTTTTCTAATGCGTGTGAGGGTAGGGGAAGGATTTTATTCCAGAGAATTTAGTTGAGCATTTTAAACTACATTATCATATGCTTGGATGTTGGCGGGATTCTATATGCTAGTTCAGCCACCTTGAAAGGACCAGATAACTAGTGTTCAAGTGTGGTGGTTTTTATCTCTTCTATTTGATGCTAGAATTTCAAGCAATAAAATCAATATCAAAGTAAAACTACACAAAAGAAATGCTTATATTTCATTTTCCATTTTTTTTATTCTTTCAATTGTGCTCTTATGTTAGGTGAAGGTGAACAGCTTGGATGCTAAAAACAGTGTTCCAGCAAGATGAAAAACATAAAAGGACAAACTTTTCAATGCTATAACCATCATCACACTGGATAAAATAACTTGGGTACGTAGGAAATTAATGCGGTGTGCTTTTACATCATCAACCACTCTTAGCCCCACTTTTATACTAGTCCACTTTCTTACCATGATTTGCCTAATAGAATAATATAATATAAATACAATTATTAATCTGTTGGTTGTTCTAAATTGGTTTGTGAAAGGGGAGATACTTGTGAGTGTTGATTAACTGTGTTTGTGTGATATGACACTTCTTCCTCATGTTTGCACACATTAAAGTTTGTTACCGAGCAATTGATGTTGTTCGGTTTCAGTTTGCTAATGAATAAGGTTTGAGGGCACCTTTGGCTGCAGTAAAACTGTGAACACCAATTTCTTATGGCTCAGGCTCAATGGAAGTGTCAAATATCATTACAAAATGGCGCGTGTGGCAATCTTGATGTGAACTATAGTGGAGTGGTCAACAGGCTTACATGAAACATGAGCTTTTCCTGAGTCTATAATCTTTAGTGTATGGGGTTCAATGATTAAGATTAATTGATTGACAATATATAATGCAATTATTCTTATGCTAGGATGTCTTTGTCATTTATTATTAGGTGAGACTGGGAATAGAAGGAAAAAAATTAGTGATTCAATTTTACTTTTAAGCAAGGGGATGACAGCCTTCATTGTTCAAATTAAAACTTCTAAAAATGAGCTCAAATATGGGGTATAATTCCTGAAAAACTAAACTAAGTTAGTCGGGATCTTTACATCTTTGTGTTAAATATTTGAATGGAGAAGCTTCACGTCAAAGTGTTGTTACATTTGGTTGGGACCATAGACATATACTCATGATACTAATGGCAGCTATTTTGCATTAAAGGTGATGAATACAAGTATGATGTAATGTTATGAAGTCCGAAATCACCCTACTAGGTACCACGCTAGGGAAGGCTTTCTAAATAATTTGAAGGGTGCTAAAGAGTGAAGACAAGCTAGGTTCATTCATTGTGAACACGATTTGAAACCCGAATTGAATTTAGTGTTCAGGTTTATAGAATTGACAATGCCATAAATTATGTCATTATCAAATTATAAAATGACTAATTTGGTCCCTGAACTATTGATAGTATCTCCATTTTAGTTCTCAACTTCAAATAAAGCCAATTCAGTCCCCACTGTCAGTCAGTTGTTATTTTGAAACAAAATATGTAAATCCACATTTATAGTAATAAAACAAAAAAATATTTTAGTAATAATTTATTTTCCACATCAATGTCTGTTGGAACAAAACAGGATCAAATGTTTAAAAAAAGTTACATCAGATGATAAACTAATGGCCATTTAACAGAAACTTGATAGGAAGGACTAGATTGGCCCAAATGTGAATAGCTCAGGAACTTGGTTTGGCTCATTTAGGGACTCAATTGGTGATACTGTTGATAGTTCAAGGACCAAATTGATCTTTTTACCTTCTCAAGTATGAAAGAGCGCAACAATAATTTATTTATTGCCATTTCAACAATTCAGAGTGCTATGGCAAACAAGTTTCATATTTGGGTTGCTTTCGCTTATTGAGATTCTATTACTTATTAATTTAGTATATTACTTATCATTCTTCCCCATGTATACACTTTGAATTTTGTTCTGTCAGGAAATTACTTGCTAAGCTTGGTAGTGTTGGGAAATTAAACAGGTCTTCTGCTCAAATATCTTTCTGGCTCGAACTTATGTTGATTTTGTTGATATTTGCTCTGAGTACAATTAGACACACCCTTGCATGATTTCTGCAACCCCCTTCCTCTCTATCTTATGTTTTGCATTTCTCCATCTTATCACATAGTCAGTGCCATGCAAGAACACCTTTATTCCAGTTCCTATGAACTCATGATTACTTTCTATATTATGCTACCAAACAAATTCCATCCTTTCTTTTGTTTGTTAATAAAATGAACACAGAAGCACAAGAGAAGTTTCTCAAACAAGTACCTCCTAGCTATATTTTGTATTACCCTATAGAATATTGTTTTTAATGTGTTCTTTTGTTAAGATGTTGGTGGCATTATATTGTGGATTTGAGGAAATATATGACCAGAAACTTTAACTTCTTGTGTGTAAGTTGTGGAGCATATTTGATCACGGATAAAGAATTTAGTGTAAGCAATGATATGCCGGCAATATTTTTACTTGTGCTAAAGTCTAATAATTCTTCATGGTATTCGTCATTCCATCCAAATAAAGTAAAATCCATATACCATTTTTTAAGAGAGGAATGTCACAGCTAATCACCACTTAGGTTTGTTTACCATATTAAATAAGTTGTATTATTGTGGTATGACATTGTTTGGCATATAAAACCTCATCAATCTATTTATCATTGTATTGTTTGTGTAATGGATGGTATAAAATAATAAAATGATAAGTACATCTGGATGCCATAGGATACCCTTGCTTTTCTGCATGTATATAAAATTAGTCATTATCAAGCATTCATTTGATGTTTTTAACTGCTAGTCATTACATGTACAAATAGACACAGGGGGTTTATATATATTTCATAATAGAAGGTAGACTTTATAATACAATTTCTCTGCTAAAAAAATATAATCACAATCCTTTAGGCTCTCATGTAGTAAACAAATTGAAACAAAATATGTAACATAAAATTGTCACTTGTGCAACGATGAGTTGTTGAAAATTTGTACTTCCGTAGAGCTTAACCAAGAGACTGAAGAACTTGGGATGGTGCATTTTGGATATGTAAGGGTCTACTATTATTGGTAGTATCAATAACATTGATTATTTATTTGGTGAAGTGCATTTTTCTTTCTTAGTTGTCTTATATTATATGGTTGAACTAAGGGTGTGGTTATATTTTGTTAATTTATTCATCTTTACCGATAGTAGTACTAATTATCTGCTAATCTGCCCTTTTGATCTGCATGCATGTTATAGCAGTTGGCATATTCAAGTGGTTTTAATATCCTATTTCACTTCAGTGATGGTATGGAACATTAACATCTAAGGTACGATCTTATTTCTTTTTATGTACCCAAGATATATGCTATCATATATGCCTCCGCTTCTACGTTTTATGAGCGGTAGCTATAGCCTTCTAGGTGAAGGTGTTAGAATTAGGCACGGTTTGTCTATTAATATATAGCTTGTATCTGCTTCCAAAGATAAAGCTCCCACGATAAAACGTTTCATACGTCCTTTACAACTTTCTATGGTCATATGTTCTGATTTGAAAACCATACAAAATAGTGTTGTTTTTGGTAGTTGAAGCTAAACCTAGTTATTGGCATGTGAATCTAGCATTTCATATTCCATTTCCCCATATTGGTTGGGATCTTCAGTATAGATAATGGTATAATTAGATAAAAGTTAAACCTCACTTCATAAAAAACACACAAAGAGATTAGTTTATGGCCAAAGCCTGCGTCAAAATGGTAAATCTGATAGAGAACCAAATCTAGCATTGGTAACAGAAAATTCGGTATAACAGATCTTGGGCATGGGGAGGGTGCCAGTAACAAATTCTTTATGCCAAACTCACTATCTCTCAGCCTTTCAAGGGTTCCCATTATCCAATAAGAATGAACCCACATGCCAACTTTGCCCATCAACACAATCTTTGCTAGTTCTGCTGGAAGGATCCTGTCCATTTTAACTTTTTGTCAATTTGAACCTTAACTGGAATTCCCATGGTAGATAAACTGTTTTGTTATATTTCTCCGTGTGGGGCAATACGAGAGCATTACAGTTAATTACTGTTGCATGCAAGTATTGAGTCTCACCCATTTTTGCAACCAGTTTTATGCATCAACACAGCTAAAATAAATACCTGTTTTTGTAGATATTCACCGGTTGGAAGTTAGTATTTTCTCCTTCAGCTTATAGTACACTCCTTATACCTCCTCCGGCCCAAAATGAGTGTTATTATAAGTCTGAATTATTAAGGAACTGTATTTGTTATGTTTTGATAATTAATCTGGACCACCAATGATCTACTGTAATGGAAAAGAGATTGCCGGTAAGGTACTGGGTGGCACTCCATTATCAGTTAGGAATTGTTTAGAATGGAATTGATAGTGTCCAACTATCTAGAGAGGGGTCACTGGAGGCAACTTCTTCACGTGCCTGTTGTTTTTTCTAATCCATATTTGCATGACAAATGGAGAGCCAAATGTTCAAAGTAAGACTTTAGCGACATGATTGTTTTTTTCCCAACGAACTTATATATTCTTATTATCTGATTGACCTCATGACCCCCACAACTAGAAATGAGAAACAGCAGTAAGTTAATTCTTCCATTTTAAAATAAGCATCTCATTTATCTTTTAGTAAAATTAAAAATTAGTAAATTTAGTGTTTCTCTCTCACTGTATTACCTTTTGTTAAAGTAGTTATTTTCATGTTGGTTGATTATGTTTCTTTCTCTACTATCAATGACTTTGGAGATGTATTGTGCACAGATCACAAAGAAGTCTAGAGGGACACACCATGGTAACATAACATGTGCAGCACAGTTGTACTATGTGTATGAAGTTTATTCTCCATAGAAACTGCATTGCTGCCAACAAAGTGAGTATGTCACACCTCACCTCGCTTTACAGGAATCTGCTGATCAGTTTTTGCCTAGACATGAAATAATAGTCAGATGCATAATTATGAGCATGCTAAAAACTGAATAAAACATGCCCTTAAGAAGACAAAATACAGAAGAAGAAAAAAATTCACAAAAACCAAAATTCTATGATTTGGTCTTCTTCTAGATGTTTAGAAACAACAGTACCACTACTGGGTTGTGTTGTGTATTCATGAGAAGGAGAGAGGAATCCCATGAATTATTGACACAGTATTGAAAAGCAAAAAAATGTAGACACCTCCTCTTATTAAAGAAAGACAAGGAGAGGTGGGAAACCCTAGGAAAGCTGTATTGCTGCAAGAGAAGAGACATTAGTAGGGCCCATCTAATGTGGTAGTGGTGGTATGGCATCCATGCATATGCATATGCATTGTTGTCATGTCATATCATATCATATCAATTCCATGCATGACATTCATTTTGATTCTATATGTTCCTATCTAATATCTTTTCATATGTTCAATCGATTCTTGAGTGCTAAGTCACCCCTCTTCAATCTGCACTGTGCATTCTGTAATTTGAACTTGAAGTCCTCTTTCTGTGTTGTGCTACGATTTGGACTCAATTTGATGCAACACACTAAATAACTAAATTATAGGCCACCCCTTTGAATTGAATCGTTTAATTCTTTTTTCTGATGTAACTTAGCAGTATATGTTACTAGATAGGTATATAGATTAATCGAAATCTCCCTTTTGATACATGATGCTTTTAGTTACTTGTTAGTGTATGTTTTTTTACCTCTTATCTGTCACAAAAGGAGTGTTTTACCTGATTATTGATTACTAGCTGTGTTTTGATTTTTCTGTACATGTCCTTATATCTTCCCTATGGGTTAATCCACTTATTGATGGTAATTACAAGTATAAAGATTTATAGCAGTATTTCATAAATAATTAGTTTCCTTAAAAGTAGAAGTGAAGACTCTTTATAGCATATCAGATTAGGGATGCAAAACTTTATTTTGGGGTCCAATAGAGTATTGAATTGTCAAGGTTGGTCATTTTCCTAAACTTTTCATAATCCTGTCAAAGAGAACTAATGTGGTGCTACAAGATATAAGATGGAAATATACTATGATCTATTTTTGTTTCCGGTGGTTTCCTTATTAATGGTAAAGCATGGTTCTTATATTATATCTGTTGAATCAAGCTATGTGCGAATCTGATATGATCCGAGTCATTTGCTTTTGAAATTGTGTAGATGTAACAAGTTTAAACTAATTAATGGGTATTTTACAAGGATGCATAAAAGAGTAGGGTTGGGCACATGTCGGTTAATTGATCCTGACGGTAATTCTTAGCACTAGACCGCTACTTTGATTCTTGGAAAATCATCATTGACACCGATACGAAAACGCACAAATCATATCGATTTTCGCCGACCGGTTACCAATTTAAACCGGGAAACCGATATCAGAAGGAACGACAACGAAGGACGGAAAGGGCATGGTTGGCGATGCTGAAAAACCCAACTTGTAAGTGCCTCGAGAAATTAAACGAATGATTGAGATCGGGCATCACAGATTCGGTTTCTCCACGTGGCCTGTAGCAAAATTAAACGATCTCAAGGTGTTGGGCTTGACACATCTACTATGCTTCAAGAGGCTTTCAGTGTCGATCGGTTTTATTTGGTTAACCGTTGGTTCTGGTCCCAAAGAACCGGTCTCCTTTGATTCCGATGAAACTCTATCTAGCTTCGATGTCGATAAATTTTGTCGGTTTTAATTTATTTTGCCCTGTCCTACATGAGAGAGTAAAGGTTTAATCGAGAAAAAAAAAAGATGGGGGCGTAGAGGGAATGGGCAGAGGTCGCGCGCATACCCAGAAGATAAAAGAGCGGATTGACGGCGACTGGATTGCGCGTAGAAAAGGTGATGTCGTTTTCCGGATCAGTCAAAAGTCATGTGTGTGTATTCTACTTGCCTCTCGCTCCGGACGGCACGCGCGGTCAGGTACGTATCGCGATTCGCACTAGAAGCACTAGTACAAGTACTATCCTCTACACTACATCTCTATACTCTGCGTGCAATTATTTTGGGAAACAAGAATCAATAAACGAAAAAGGAAAGTGGGAATCAAACCCACTCATCAATTCATAAAGTGTTGGATTTGTGAATTGTGGTGATGTGGCTACATCACCATTCACCCATGATCGTGACCTCTCCCATTCAAAACAAACATGCCTCTCTACATCCTTTTTCTTTTCTACCCATGCCTATCCCTTTCCCTTCCTCCTTTCATTTTTCACTTAGAGCATTCACAACGTTGGACTGGAAATTGACGGGGAGCTAGTTGTTCGACGCTGACGGAGAGGACCGACTGTGAGTTCACCACCCCTTCTCAATGCCGGCAGTTGAAGAATAGTGCTGTCTTACCACTTCAGCATTGGAGGGTGCTGGTGGTAAGTGCTGACCGTAAGACTGAAAAATTAATTTTTTATTCTAACAATCAGTCCTTATCACCCGTCTTATCACTTTACTATCGTGGATGCCCTTACCGTATCACCCTTCTATCACCTCTCCCTGTAACCACCTATTTCTGGTATCATTCATTAAACCCTCATCATCATCAACAACCTAAGTGAACATGCCATGTGGCTAGCTAGATGCTAGACATAGACTATTAAGGATTGAATTCTGAGTAATTTATGTTAATACATGTGTTGGACGGTTGAAATAGAAGAACTACAACATGTTACAGTTTAACTGACAGTACATTGTTCCAAATTCATTATCATATATATATATGATCTTTGTGATTAGATGGTGATTGATTAGCAATGGTTCCAAAATCTAAGACACGTAGACCCCGCTCCCACCTACTAGCTTTACTCTTTGGTTTTATGTTATTGTTTTCTACTGAAAATTAGTTGAAACTTTCCCTTGTTATTACAACCATATTTGTCGTAGCTGAGGACATTAATATTCGCACTATCATGTTTGTCCACTGTGATTTTCTGCAACACTAATGATATCAACCAAATAATGATCCAACATTAACTGATTCGTAGTGTCATATATTCTTATTATTGGGTAGAATAGTGTCAATTAAGCACACCTTTCTTTGTCAAGTCAATACACCGGTCTTCCTTGTACCCTTTTGGTAGGGTCAAGACTCTCTTAACCTATTTTCGTCGTTTTATCAGGAAAAATATTAAGGACATTATTCCTGTGAGATCCAAGTATCCATATACTTATCAAGTGTTCAGTCTGTCCATACACTTTAAATGTGGGACTTATACTTCAACACTCTCTCTCACGTGTAGGACTGGACATCTGCATATGGACCGGAGACCACAGGGTGGAGGTGACAAACGGACCGTGGGCCGAACCTGCTCTGATACCATGTAAACGCTCAATCCCACCCAAAAGCTCAAATTTATGGTTGGAGGCATTCATATGCTTATCAAGTGTTCAATCCGTCCATACACTTTCAATATGAGACTTATACTTCAACAATAACCTCAAAAGAAAAAACATGAAAGCTATTTTTTTCCTGGAATATTATGGAGGTAAAATGAAAGCATTCATAGATAATGTATAAAGGAGCGTGTCCTCAATTATTAGAAAATCCAATAACAGTGCTTACTTTCCATATTGAACAAATCTATATCCAATATAGGTCAAGATTATTAGATGAAGTTACATTTTGTTATCAGATTTTCGTCGAAAAACGTAAGATCCCAATTTAGTTTTAATAGAATGTTGAACCATAATAAAAACCTTTAGTGACATCATAGTCTATTTGTTTGACTAAACTTTACTGGAGTGTTTTAGCTTTTCATGATTTGGAAAATTACTTTGGTGTGTGTACAAGTAATGAGTTGATGGATTAGGGTTAAAATGATTCATGAAGTCGAAGAGGGCACACGATGCCAATCATATGTAACGAAGCTTGGTATGTGAGTGTGGGCGTGGGGTTAGTCTGAATTCAAGCCATAAGTTTCGGTCAGTGGGGATATATATGATATATCCTCAAGCTTTTACACGTTGCTCCACGTGATTAGCCCTAACCTTGAAACTCTTTCCTCATCATTCTTCTTCCACAGCATAACCCAAACCAAATATTTGATTAACCAAACTTTGATCATGTCAAAAATCATGATTATCACAACATATTTTCCAAAGATTAATCACATTTGTTAACTCAACCTCTTTTATCATATTCACACATAATATTTAGGAATTAAAAGTTATCAAATGTTATAAAGTGACAAGACTTCAACCACGGATCCATTTCATCCGTCTGGAGCATTGTATGTGATTGAAGTCGGCGGATGAAGTTAACCACTAAAAAAACCGAAATATTTACTAAATTGAGCAAGAGATTAATTACCTGAAAACTGAGATGTGGTGTCAGAGACATAGGCATAGGCATAAGAATGAATGATAATTATATATAGGCAAAGAAAACCTACTTTAGCTTTTCCACTAGCGAAACAAAAGAAAGAGAAGACTGAGCACACTCCTCTTCTTTGCCTTTGCCTTTTCTCGTTTTGGATTCTTGTAGATCTCATCTCTCGTCTTTGTGTCCAAACAACAACAACAAAGGATGATTCAGGAACTGCTCGGCGGAGCTGCTTCTTCTCTTCTACCTTCGGACAACAACAAAACCTCCTTCATCAATGGAGCACCTCCTAATCATCTTTTCCAATCCACAACAACAACAACAACAACAACAACTAGTACTATAGCTGCTGCTAATGTTTCTACAACCAATGCTTCCGACAACAACAACAACAACAACTTGAGGTGTCCTCGTTGCGACTCGGCCAACACCAAGTTCTGTTACTACAACAACTACAACCTCACTCAGCCGCGCCACTTCTGCAAGACCTGCCGCCGCTACTGGACCAAAGGCGGCGCCCT
>JAYMSV010000113.1:0-21920 GCA_036897745.1 Erodium moschatum
AACCCGAAACCCCAGGCCTGCCTGGGCACAGAGATAGAGTTGGAGCTGGAGAGGGAGCTGGGGGAGTGAAAATGGGGTCTGCTGGTAAACCCCGAGAAGCAGCCCCGTCAGGAGGAGCGAGAGGAATTTAGTGCTCTAGGGACTGGCCCTAGGAGGGGTCTCTGGTGACAGTTCTGCCTCCCTTTGAAATTGATGAAAACAGGTTCGGTCGCACTCTACAGAGTATGCAGCGTTTAGGTAGTACCTTGAATGGTCATAGTCAGTTTCGTCATAGTTTAGTTTTAGCTTGCCTATATGGCTTTTCCAACACCGTTTGTAACAACTCAGTTCTCTCAGAGTTATTTGTAAATAGACCTTTTGGGGTTCTATATAGCGTACTCTTCTTGTTATTTAAATGAAATATATACATCTTTTAGTAAAAAAACACTTACAAAATTTAAATATAATACTTAATCTAACTCAAGAGAATTGTAAGCAAATAGTTCATTTTAAATATAAATTAGCTAATGGGTAAACAAGAAAGACTAAAGCCAATTAAAATAAAATAGATAGGTTTTGTAAAATATAGGGATAATTGAAAAAAAAATTATCATTCATATTTTGCTAATTTTTGTATTTTTTTATAATTATAAAATACATCCGGACCTTGTTCATTTGGTGTACTTTGTGCAAATTTATTGTAAAATGACACTTTTTTTTTTAAAATCCTATATATACATCAAAAGAGAGAAAATTAAAGATTGTGAAAATTTTGAATTTTTAGAATCATCAGTTATGAAACAAATCTTAGATTCTCCACTGCGTAGATTTTGGTGAAGAAGCTATATATGCATCGGAGGCAGGGTGTACAAAAGTTACATTACAGGTAATAGTTGCACAATTTGGTTTTCTTTATAGCTTCTTTAGTTTTTAGTCACTTTTCTTATTATTAATTCCTTACTCTACACTTAATATTCTCCTAAATATTTAATCGTTTGGTGCTCTCACCATTACCACAACACAACAGCCTCAAAAAGGCCTACCTACCCATGTCTTTTACCACATTCTTTATTGAGTAGCTATATTTATATTTATATGTGTGGGTGTGTCTTCTTTTGTTTCTTCTTTGTGGTTGATATATAGACATAAGGAAACAAGATTAATGTTTCATGAGAATTTGATATTTTGGATAAAATTAAAATCAAATAAGATTGAATAATTTTGGGATCTGGAACGGACTCTATTCGAGTTGGGGTGACCAAGAAAAATATATATTAATAATATTTATTTTATTGAAACATATTATTAAATTTTGGGGTCAGGTTTCAGAAATTGAGGATTGTATGGTGCCAGATGGTACCCGAATGTTGGAGATGATGATGTTGGTTACTGTTTTCCATAAGTTACAAAAATGCATTATTTGGGTAATTAGTTAATTGTCGCATTATATACAGCTTTGGAAATTTCATTAAAATGTTTGGCATTTTCTATTGAGAGTTGTGGTCTGCAGCAGTACACATTATCTCTTTAATTTCTCTTTGAACTCTATATATATATAGTAATTGTTGTTGCCCTAACCCAACTAAAAACTCTAGTGATGTGTATTTGCTAAAAAAACTATATGTATAAGATGAACCATTTAGTCTCAAAGATACTGAACATAACTCGTTCTTTTGTAACTGACAACTAAAAGTCTTAGCGATTGTTATAGCTCTAACTAAACTAAAAACTCTAGTAGACACTTAGAGTTTCTAATATGTTTACAAATAATGAATAAACCAATGACATACATGAATTTAACACGTGTAAAATGAATATTTTTTTTTTACCTGCATACATTATATATCAACGAGAAAATGTACATACAATGTGTTGAACGTACAAAACAAATCATAATACATACTCCAGACCGAACAACACAACCTAGTGAGCACAAACGGTACAACAAGCATGCACCCACACCTACAAATAATACAACTATTGTTAAACTCATGACCTCTCATATGAAAGATGAGACATGAACCACTAGGGTATCCCCTTGGATACCAACATGAATATTCTATAATTTGTAATCTCATGTGTGAAATAATAACTAGTAGGTATGGACAACAAGTAGGAACCACCATATCTTAATATCATATTAATGTATAATCAAACTAAAACATGAAAATAATAAGTACAAGTCCAAATATGTGTATTCGTGAGAAATTTCTAATCAATATATGTGATCTAATTTTGTATATATCAAAATCCGAACTCAGCTTAACCTAATTTTATATTTGGTTTTCCTCTATTTGCTCAAAAAACGTGAAAAAATCTTTGTATTTTTGGTACGTACTTTGCTTTAACACTTCCTTCCTCTTGTACGTCGCTTCAATAATGGAAGTCGTAGTCTACAACTATAAAGAAGCTCAAAGTGGGTTAGTCGATGGTATCCTCGGAGATTTAACAGTTCGTAGGCACTTTAATTAGTGGGATATAGTAAATACAATAATGTTTGTATTTACAGAAATGACATACCAATGAAGGCACTCAAAGGTGGATTAAGGTGGGTGTAATGTAATGTGACAAGATTTGGTATTAGTAGGCCTGATTATATACTTACTAAGCTAATGTTTTCTTGTCGAGATCAGAACAATAGATCATACACAAAATAAGAAATTGTGCAATTCATAATAAAACCCAAAGTATCATTAATCAATATCGGAAAAAGTGAAGACAATTAGGACACCACGGTCCAAGGACGATTACATTAACTAGGAACAAAATGCAGAGGAAATAAAATAAACATGAAACTGAAAACATAAAATATGTACACAATCCTCTCGTGTACAATTTTTGCTACAGACAGAGAAAGAAGAGACATGCACGATTCAGGTCTCACTGAAGCTGCCCAAACGGAGGACTGATCGTTAGCCGCCCGTTAATTTCGTTAAACTGGGCACGGAGCCAGCTGGACCGCCCGGTCCGGTCCACCCCCTACCGTGCCACAATTACCCACTTGTACCACGGATTGAGGCTGAGCTGCCGCAGCCTGATTAACGTTGTGGGTGGTTTCGGGTTGGTGAGGGATTGCGACAACAGCCACGGCGGGAGGTGCAACGTCGGAGGTGGGCTTGAGGACGCGGTCGTGGACGGTCTCCGGCAGCTTCATGTCGAAGTGGTCGTCGACAGTCTTGGTTGGTCCCTTGTTCTTCCGGTAGACGGCGTAGAGTATCACCTGAGCCATGGAGAAAGCGAAACCCAAAATGTTCGGAGCCTACAAAATAATTAATTAATTATAGCGTTAATTAAGCACTTTATTAGATTTAGGGATATATGGGTAATAAAGGATTAATTAAAAAGATGAATTAATTAATATAATAAAGAGAAAGAGAGCTCACCGCAATGTACAAGTCCTTGAGGAAAATACCGTAGAAGAGCCAGCAAATGGCACTCAATAAAAGCGAAAAGGATAGCCAAAAAGGCATGAATTCCGCGCTCTTGGTCCGAATCACTTGTTTCTGCACCACCATTATAATTGTTAACAACAATATTAATTCACTTAATAATATTTACTTCATTAAACAAAAACTAATTATGTATATATGTGTTTGTACGTACAATGATGCTTAAGGGAGCTCCGAAAACACTGGCTGAAAGAGCGACGCAAATCCAGCCTAGAGCTTTGACTCTGTTGTCGCCTTTGGTCAAGAACTGGGTCAACACAAGGATCGCCCCGAACACCCCGAAGTTGATGAAAGCAATCATCTTTATTGCTGTCGCCTGAATAAATCATCACATTATCTTAATTAAAACTTAATAATTGTGATATATATATACATGAACCAAGCAAGTAATCAAAGTATATACATACCCTGGGTTTCTTGGGGGCATAGGTGACGAAGATGGCGATATAGACGACCTCGATGACACAGCCAATGGAGTTGATGGTGATGAGCAGCGAAGCGTTGGTCTTAGCCATGGCATAGTAAATCCAAAGCATGGCACTAAACAGTGCCACTATGTATGGAAACGACTGAAACCCTTCTGTAGATTTCTTCTTTACTACTTGGATAAAAGTAGGCCTATATAAGATAAATATCAAAGCTTAATTAAGTTTCATTATAAGCAAAGAAGAACAAGTGTGTGTGTATATATATGTATATATATGGTGATGATCGAGAACTTACAGTGGAGATAAGAACACCCCAAAGGACACAATGTTACCCAAGAGACCAAACACGAAAGCCCATGGGTTGGCAGTGGAGATGAAAGTCATCTTAATTTTCTATATATCTCGATATGAGAAGAACAATACAATAAGGCAATGAAGCTCTCTGAGATTGTTCTTTAGCTCTCTCTCTCTGTTTCTTATGATGAGGTGGTGGTTTGAGCAAGAGATGAGAGTCTCTTTATATAGAAAAAAGGCAATGAAGAAGAAAAAATCATTTTGCATGAATGAATGCTTACGTGGTGCATGATAGCATTAAGCACCCACTAACACTATGCCACCTTTTCACCCATCTTTGTAATAATATGGTAAAGCTCTTGTATCGTACGTACACATATTTTTGTTAATACTAATAATGCGGTCGTGTCGATTATTTACTGTTTTGCCACATATATACACTTTGCGTCTCTTCCCATACATGCTCCATTTCCTTTTCGGGCCTTTAATTCTTCTTCATGGATCTTCCTTCCACGTAACCTCCTCCTATTCCACTCTCTTTTTTCCTCCGGACCCATTTCTCTTCTTCCCTTAATCGTCTTTATTTCTTAACTTTATTTTTTCATTTCTCTAAACATATTGTTAGAGTTTGACCACCCAAAATATCTAATTGATAAATCAGTGAGAGGTATATATGTATATTCTCTTGACATGTAACTTGTGGTATACTACGCGTAAGTTGACAACTAACTCGATAACAAAACAACATAGACCAATATTAAAATAATTTACTTATAAATCATAACAATGATAAATATCTCAAAATATTAAATTAAATTCACCTTGTATTACTTAACTTTAATACAATCATTCAGCCCTAGCTAGGTACACTTGCTTCTTCCTCCTTTTCACGGCTCAGCATAACCACTAATCGTGCTACTTTCGGGAGTCCAATAAGTACTTTTTTAGGGGAGGAATATACCCTGGTTCATGAGATACACACAAAGCACCACTGCTGCTAATCTTTTGGACAAATTATATACTTTCCCTTCTTGTGGGGCTAAATTACCAAATAAGACACTGTAAGTAACAGTAATTTATTAATCACGATTACAGCTAATCAAACGCAGCTTTTGACGGTCACGCGTGAACATGACATCCAAACAACTGTCTGCTTAATATTTCCCAACACAATTATACCCTTGTTTCTTATTAATATCCCGCAATTAGTGCCTTCCCAATTCGTGTGTGTTTGGTCACTCACAAAAATACAAGGAAATGGAAAAGACTAGATACAAAGTGTTAATGGATTTAGTATGTATAATAGCTGTGACAAAAATTATAGGATAGTGGTAGGTGAAGAGGATTTATATATATCATACACCAATAATTATACCTATTTTATTTATTTAATAACACCTGAATGGATAAGATTTTCCGAGGTGTATTACTCAATACCATTACTACCATTTAAAAAAATTATTATTGGATTTTTTTTATCAACAAAACAATATTATAAAAAGAGGACCAAACAAGTTCTAGCTACAGAAACTCGACAAACCAGATTCGTATAAAGGATCAAACCAAATATACCAAATACAATCTCGAGCACTGGCATGATATATAACTCAGCCTCAACACTATCCCAACAAAAGAAGACCAAGGTCTTAATTAATACTTGATTTTACAACCATGAAACACATAACAAATAATCAAAATGGAGATTTAGAACCCGAATTTGATAACCATGAAATACATAAAAGAAAAGTCTACAACCATGATTTCCCAAACATGAAGCTCAAAAATAGATAATTATTATTGGATTTTTGTCCTATGGTCTAACTATGAGGACTGTTTAGATATTTTCTCGTACACTCCAGATGACATCATCTTTTGGTGCACGTGTGATGCACACATATCACAAAATTTCTCCAGAAGTTTAATTTGCTTTTGTTACCAATAAGCAAATAATTAATTAGTGAGAGTGACGCCTAAAGAGTCCTCCGCACTGTAACAGCTACTACAGCTCGGTCAGAGAGACCACATGCTTCCATGTTTTGGTTCTGAAATTGATTACTATATTTTTAAGCCAAAAAAGAATATTCTCAAGAGTTTGAGGTGGGGGGGTGTCTTGGTTAATGTTGTGGGCGATCGAAGTGGCTAGAACAGACCACATCTTAGGTTAAGGAGAATGTCATTTGTGTGACACCCAAATGCTAATGGTGGAACAATAAATTAAGGACATTTGTTAGTTGAGTTCATGTTAATTAGTTCACCGGCCATTATCAATGCAATACACAGAATGGAGTGTATATCACATTGTTGTTCATGATTTTTTTTGATATGAAAAGCTGTGCATAAATCTCTAATTAAACTCATATATATATATTTTTGATAGCGGTCAAAATATGAATATTATTAGTGTGAGCCTCAAGCAGTATTCCAGCAGCCTGTCAGAGTTGATGTTGACGAGAGCCTTATTTCCCTCATCCTCTATCGTGAGGAGTAGTTGGCGGCTCAAAGGTCGGCTTAGGTCGATTCTCACCCGGACAAGGAGTAAATCTCCCCAACCCCTTCCCATGGAATCGACATTCGCTTTCATGCATCTCCCGGGTTTGTTGTCAATCCGATCGCCCATTTTGGCATTATGTGTCCAAACCGGGAGATTGGACACACGCGCCCGCACCGAGGTATGGGTGAAGGCAAGCTCGGATAGGCTTAAACGTGGGTGCACTTTTTCCATAACCACGAGCGAGCTAGTGGTGGAAGTCCTACGGCTCACACCTCAGTATATGCTCCTTATCCTCCTCGGTCTTGAAGAAAAATAGCAAGACCTCATCATCAAACGACCGGACCACTATGATGGGGAGCCGCTTGATGATTCGTGTGACTCTAGCTAGAGCCCACCAATTGAAGACTTGCCAGAGATGATGGTGCCAGCGGAAAGGTGAGTCATCTACTTCCACAACCTCTTTTGAAATTGTGACCTCATGTAGCGTCATCTCGCCCATGAGATCATGTAAGCCCTCCAACGAATTCGGTGTCCCCGCCCTAGGTTATTTTCCCGGCCTCTATGCCTTGAGTTGGGGCTTGCCCAAGTATCGAGCCGTCCTGCGCAGATAACCTGGCGACGGGACTTTACCGGACGCAGACCCATCTTGTATGTTAGCTTATTCGTGTCGATGGAGTTTTCCAATCATGCAATGTGTTAGAGGACCAACTCAACTAAAAGCTCAAGTTGATAGTTGAATGCCCAATTATAGATATATTCTAACACGCGCCCTCACGGACAAGCCCGTTTACAGGTTTGGAGGTGAATTATATAGAAGAAGAGAAGAGCTCATTTAGAAGAGAGATAAGGGATGACCCATTTGGGGATAATTTGATAAATTGAGAATAAAGAAGAATTTTGTATATAGTGGGGTTTGAACCCGGATCCGTGAGGTGCCAAGCTCTGATACCATATTAGAGGACCAATTCAACTAAAAGCTTAAACTTTTAGTTGAAGATCCAATTATAGTTTTATATTCTAACAATTACGGTGGTTGGCTTTATACTTGGGAGATGGGAGACGCATAATTTTAAATGAGCGTCTCCCAAGCACATCGAAACTACATAATCCGAACCAGCGACCATGAGAGCTCAATTTCTTAGAGTTTTGAGATTTTGAGCTCCCCATCTTCCCCAAAAAAATCGTCTTATTTTATATTTCTTCGTCATACTATCAAAGGACATCAAAGATACGTATGATTGCTTAGTTTTTTGGTTTAAAAACTACTAAATTTAGTTATATATTGTATTTATGGTATATGATTTAAGTTATTATAAGTTTAAATTATATATGAATTTTGATTAATTACTGTATAAGTAATGAAGATAATTTGGTGAGTATCTGGATGAATTTGTAATTACAGTTTGAGTTCCGGTCGACATTATTAGCTATTTGAAGAGTAATTGTTTAGTGATTAAAGATTTTTGAATTGTGGAATTAAAGTTTTCGTGATTGCTGTAGCGTAATTTAATCATTGCTTTGATTGAAATGGTGAATTGTGTATAGATATATATATTTTTTTAAAATTAAATGAACTTGCGTTGTTTTTGGAAATAGGATGACCGATAGGAGTTGGATGGAGTTTCCCTAAAATGAGTTGGCATATATTCAGGGTTTTTGCAAATTTATAGATTTTGTTCACACAAATGGGACACCGATTAATGGGAAGTGGAGGATCGGTAGCAAAGGAAATAGAAGATCGGTTAGCAAAAGAAATGGATGATCGAATAGATGTCGAGAAGGAGAAATAGAAGAAAGTCATCTTGGAAATAATGCGAGAGGAGAATGCTCGTCGCCAAGCCATACATGAACCAACCTCCCGATGAAAGTCCCTCATTTTAGATTATTAAAAGTTTTCAGTTATTGACGTTAAATTAGAATTTCACGTATCTTGTTTACTTTTTGGATGCGTGAACTATATATTAAGGCTACTTTTGAAATCGAACTTTATGGATGTGTGTTTAGTGAACTGAACTGTTGTGGGTATTTATTATATTATATGTTTACAAAAACGTGTTTCGAATGTAACGGTCACAGGAGGATTGTGCTGTTTTTTTCTCGATTCCGTACTGCTTGGGTAACGTAGTTTTCATGTCACCCTGGAGTCACTAAAGTGACGAAATTGTCCGTCAGGTGGAACAACTTGGGTGACGCGTCTTTCTGTGTCATCCAGGTGGAACCTACGTGACATGGATTTATACGTCACTTAGGTGTCCTAGGTGACGTACTTTATCTTCCAGCGGGGCATGCTTAGATGCGTGACCTAAGAGGTTCCTAGGTGACGCGTGAGGGGAAGTGGATCGGTTTTTCTTCATTTCCGAAGTCGAAGAAGTGCATATTTTACCTGACTCCTTTTTTATAATGATACGGAACAATAGTATCATTGGTGGATCCTTACGTCGCCTTGGTGCTTATGTGACTCATGTTGGGTGACGTTGTCCGGGCGACGTAAATTTTGTGACCCAAGAATTTGGGTGACGTGCGATATCTTCTACGGTGACACGTTTACTGTACATCACCTTGGTAAGCTTCTACTGTATACGGTTGTATTCGTCCATAAAACCATCCCCAAAAATCACACATTAGTTCGAATGGTACGAAATCATAATGCAAGACAAACGGTAGTTGACGGAACTGTCGAAATCATCCTAAGAAATTCTTTGTCCCCGGATCCCCCCCCCGTCCAAGCCTGTCCCCATCACCATACCTTAACTATTCTGATTAATCACATTAGGGATGCACTAATTGTTTTTTTTTTTTTTCATAATTTGTCGGTTTGGTCTGACCTAAAGGGTTAGGATCGGGTGCTGACCACCAGGCACAGGACGGTCCAACGTAGGAGAGAGAAACGTTGCAGATTTCAGACAAGGCACAAATCTTGCAACTGAAAAAGAGGAAGACACGCGCGCGAAATGCACACGCGAGTGGGTAGTGGTTAAAACTCTCTCTCCTCCGTCTATCTATCTGTTTGATTTTTTCTCTCTGTCATTTCGTCGAACAGGTTGGGGTCTGCAGAGAATCTGAGGAGCTACCAAACATCGGTTAGTGATTGGGGAGCAGCTCCTGATTGAGGATTGCAGATCCGGGTGCGTCTCTTTCGCTTATCCATTTCCAATTCCAACTTCTCCTTTGAACTCGGCTTCGCTGGAGTTTCAAATTTAGTCTTCATCTTAGGGTTGTCATTTTCTTCTTCTTTTTTATATGGGGTTTAGTTGCCAATTGAGAGGTTTACTTTGATTTGTAATTGTCAATTCCCAGCTCAAAGCTGCTGAGATGTCCAAAACTTGAAGTGAAAAGAAACAGCTAAGTTTGTAATTGTGTTTGTGCAGCTCATGATGAACTAATGAGGCCACGCTGAACTGATTTGCATCTTAAGAATTTTGCTCTTAATAACAAGAGAAATTCATTGAATTGAATTTGTCTATATTTCATATATTCCTAGGAAGTTCTCACAAATTCTTGGCAAGATATAATTTAATTATTAGGTCCTACTCTAGCCTAGTCTACCCTCCACCCACTGAGCTTCGAACCTGAACCAGTGACCTCAATGAGGCGAGAACTTAAGAGAAAGCTTCACCATCAGGCCAACCCCAATGGGTAGTTAATTGATTTAGTTGACCATATGAGGGTAAGATGTTGAAACTGGGAAACCTTATGTCTAATATAAGGAACTATGGAGATCAAAAGTTTTTTTTTTGCGTTTTTTTCTCCATTAGGTTGTGTGTTCAGCTGAAACTTTATATCTTGATAAACTATGACTCACTGAGCCATGATCATCAGATCATGGTATTCCAGGAAAGTATGAATTGAGCATCAAGTCACAAGGGCTTAAAAATTAAAGGGAGGATATGATTGTGTGTTCAAATATCCTTGTCAGTCTTGACTAACGCTTTTTGTTTTATTAGTTTGTGGGATATAGTAGCATGGATTACATTGCAGTTATTTTCTTTAGTAGGACCATCTAAGGCATATAAAAGCAGAGCCACCATTCATTTTCATATTATTACTTTTAGGGACAATTGCAAAAACTTGCGGTGAACTATTCGCGTTTCGCAAATACTTACGGTGTATTATATTTTTTTTGCATATACTTACGGCGTATTATATTTTTTGCAAATACTTACGGTGTACTGTTTTTCATCTGCAAAATTGTGAAAACTAACGGAAAATTGGAATTTTGGAGCATGAGCATGTCACATGCAGTTTTTAACTTTTGAAATTCCTTAATTAACCCTGTCCCTTATTAATATTATACATGATACAATAAAAAAAATTCTTGTTAATTTGTATGTTTTTTTTGTAAATGAGAAACATGATTTTTATTGTTTCGTCCTAAATAAATGATTTATTATTCTAATAACGGAGTACGTATATGTTTTTAAGACTATTCCCAAATTGAAGTGCCAGATTTGGAGTCAGACAATCCATTATTGCACCGGCAACCACTTACTAACAAATATTATGGCATGGTACTCCGTTATTAGAATAATAATCTTTTATTTAGGACGAAACAATAAAAATCATGTTTTTCATTTACAAAACATATACAAATCAGCAAGAAAAAAAGTTTATAATATCATGTATAATATTATTAAAGGGATAGGGCTAATTAAGGAATTTCAAAAGTTCAAAACTACACATGGCATGCGCATGCTCCAAAATCCCAATTTTCCGTCAGTTCTCACAATTTTACAGATGAAAAATAATACGCCGTAAGTATTTGCAAAATGCCCATAGTTCACAACAAGTTTTTGCAGTTATCCCTTATTTTTATTTTAAACACCTCGTGCTTCCGAAATAAATGAAGAGTATATATTATATATTGTCTAGAGTGCATACACTGTTTGGTATGAAAGAAGGGGGGATTGCTTAGAGGTGCCCTTAAGAATCGGGCATCTTCAATTAACAGCCCAATTCGGAAAGAAAAAAAAACATGTTATGGAAGGCCTTATGTATCGTACACTGTTGTTTGTTAAATTAATGTAAGTTTTTAAACGAAATGACTATTATACCCCTACACTTTCCAAAAAACATCAATTTTGCTATCAGAATTGAAATTTAATCATTTTATTCATTATTAAAGAAATGATAAGATGATAACGTCACTTCCACATATTCTTCTCTAAATCACCAAACTTATGCAAGTTCATGGCTCTGGCGACGATAATCTTGAACAGTTCACGGATCACCGAACATGGTCTCGTGCCGTACATCTCGGCTCACTACGTCTAGATATGGACGAACTCCCCTAGTAGACACGTCTCTGATCTCTAAGTTGAAGCTTCATCTCCATAGCTCTTTCCATATGAAAGACTTGGCCTCCAAGTATTTTTTGGTTCTTGAGGTTCACACAAGCTCAACAGGAATTTTTATAAATGAGGCTAAGCATGCCAGTGACCTGCTTGACTCATATGGTATTTGTGGCAGTTCTCCGGTAGACACTCTAATGGAGCTCGATATCAAGTTACACAAAGAAGAGAGTGATCTCCTACCTGATCCCTCATTATATTGCCAATGTTGGGAGTTTGGTCTATTTGACAACTAATCCAAATCTTTCCTTTGTTGTTCGTACGTCAGTCATTTTTTTTCAGAATCCGCTACATTTGCATATGACTGCGATTCGTCGCATTTTGCGTTATCTTTTGGGCACAGTGACCAAAGGAATTTGTTTTCCTCCAGCCACTTCAATTTTAGGGGAGTGTCAATCCTATGGGCTTTAACCTGATCAATTAACCATGTGTTATATATATATGTGTGTGTGGTCGTGTACAAGTCCTGAATCATCAAATACAAAGGTAAAATTCCTAAGATTATCATAAAGCTGCTGGTTTTGGTCGTGACTGGAGATGGAGTTGTTGTTCCACTCTCGTGACTATTTTTAAAAAAAATATAATTATTAATGATTTTTAATTTGTAACTATTTTATAATTGTTTAATTATTTTATTATTGATAGGGGCAACTATGTCAATTAGAGCAAATATTAGAATATTACACCCATTTCAACAGAATATTCTGTTGTTTTTCATTCATTTTAACGGACTTTTCAAGTTTTTGACATTTCTGCATTCATAAGACAGCTCATAGCACATTTTTCTGATTTGGACAGTTAATTGAAAGTGCCCGATTCATAAGGACAAGTTAAAGCAATTCCCCCATGAAAGAATTAATTCGTGTTGCTATTCTGTTAAACCATGCCATATTGTTATCTACTTCTCTTTTGATCCATGGTTGTCACTACTATCAGCCCACAAGTACTTCAATTGCCATTTCTTTTCTGAAAAGGTCGCCATTTATTGACAATTTTTAGTGTATATCGAGTGGCTTCTATCTAGTTGAAAGTTGTTAAGGACTATCTGCTGATGTCTTGTTTGTTCTGACACTAAATACTCACAAAACCGAGCTGAGGATGTCCTTGAATAGAGTTGTACATTAGCTGAAGAAGACCTGGCATGTAAGACCTCCACCTCTGTTGTAGAATCATCCTTGTGGTGTGATGGAAATTTTAGCTAGAAACATAGAGCTATAGCCGTGCTCAATGAGTTTTGTCTATCAACTAGACATTGGCAAATAATTAGGCTTCAGATCAGATAGAAACCTAACATTATAAGCTTGTTTGGAATCTGAATGGTGTATTTAGGTAGAGTAATCTGGGCTGGGTTTGAAGTTGCAAGAGTGTCCTGCTGCTTGAGAGGTGGAGCACTAACATCAAGCTAAGGGAATTTCTTGTTGTCCCTTGAAAATTTGGTGTATCTGAAATCCAGTTTTGGGTTATTATTGTATGCATAGTTATATTCAAATTTACATTAATATCTATTTCTCTAATGTGATATTGATAGCTGTACTGTTTCTTTTTCGTAGATAAATGACAAATGTATTTGCCAACGAGTACTTCTAGTCCAAGTGTAGTCCACAGCAATTCTGTAGTTCATGGTCCACACTTAGATTGCGGTACTGCAATGGACCCCACCAATGGAGGCAACAGTCACAACAACCCTAGTCTTGCCTCCAAGCAACGATTACGTTGGACACATGATCTTCATGAACGCTTCATTGATGCCGTGGCTCAACTTGGTGGGCCAGATAGTGAGTAACTTCAGTTTTACTATTGATTTTTTTTTTATTGTTGTCTGTTTACCTTAGAGAAAAAACATATATAGTGATGATTTTGGCTTTCTGTTTGATTTGGCTTACAGCTAAAAAATTCATTCTTTATCAAGTTTGATCTGTACGCGGTGGGCATCTGGGCATTATGTCAGGTGTTTGGGAAGATTCACCAGCTATAAAAATATCTACTTTTTCCTTAAGATCTCCAATGAACCAATCCTCATTACTTCACCTTCATTTTAATTTTTTTCTTGGTGTGGTTGGCCAAATTTAAGGATAGCCCCTTTTAAAACATTTGAGAGCTCATTTCAGAAATCAAATTGTCACGGTAAAAGTTGGGCCAAGATCCATGTGTTTGTTTTAGATTTTTGCACGAGAAACTATCATGTTTGTTTATGGAATTTATGCAACTCAGATGTTATAGATCTTATTTTACTTACCTTTTTTTATTCTTTTCTGTTTGTTTTTTTCCAGGGGCTACGCCCAAAGGTGTTCTCAGAGTCATGGGTGTCCAAGGTTTAACAATATACCATGTCAAAAGTCATTTACAGGTATGTCGAAGGTGATAGCAACTATATCAGAACATCGAGAAAATATTTTGATAGCATGTAGTACTTTTTTTTTGTTTTTTTTTAACTCTGGTTTTATGCTAATCCCAGAAATATCGATTGGCAAAGTACCTTCCCGACTCCTCATCTGATGGTAGGTGTACCTTATCTCTATTTACACACTATCCCACAGCTAACTTTAGTCATATGTGTTTGTGTATAGCTTCCCTGTGTTTATAAATTATAGTTGTTGGAAGATGTTCTACTACGATGGCATTATATCCTGTTTATTGACACTTTTCAAATTTTAATGCAAGGGGCAAAAGTTGACAAGAAAGAATCCGGAGATATGCTCTCTAGTCTTGACAGTTCATCGTAAGTCAATGTGTTTCTTTTGCTTTGTGTTTTAGTCTCTTTCCGGAGTTGACAGACAGTTGGAAACAGTGTCAAACTTTCTTTTGGAACTTTGAATTTGTATATGAAACATCCTGTCATTAAAGAACTTTTTCTTCAGTGGTTCAAATGAATTCATATGTTTGGCATATTCTTTAACTGTATGCAGTGGAATGCAAATTACTGAGGCACTCAAGCTTCAGATGGAGGTGCAAAAACGACTGCATGAACAATTGGAGGTAGATCTTTAATATTCTGTTGTAGTATCCATTCACTAGCTTACTTTATCGCTCTTAGTCCATGGTGGTGGTCGTTGTCCTCTACTTGCACTAAGGGCCAATAATTTTATTTGAATAACTGAGAAATGAAGGGAAGGCAAAGTAGTCCACTGTTGTTGTTTGCCTAAATGTAGCATAGCATCAAACACATATATATGTTTGTTGACTGTTGGAATTATTCTCACTGAGCATGCAATTTCATGATTGTGAAATACAATAGGTGCAAAGACAGCTTCAACTACGTATAGAAGCCCAAGGCAAGTATTTGAAGAAAATAATTGAAGAGCAGCAGCGACTTGGTGGAGTTGTTGCTCAAGAGCCTGGCTCAGCCAACACAAATGACTCAGCAACCCCAGGTCCGATCTCCGAATCCCCCCTCCCTGATAAGGAACATTCTCCAACCAAGAGCCTCCCTGTTGATGAATCTTCCCCCTCACTCCATGAACCATTAACTCCAGATCCAGTGAGCCCCAAAGGCGAGAGGTTAACTAAGAAACAACGAGTGAGCATGGATGGAGCTTTTTCTAAGCAGGAGTTGTTGCTTACACCCCAGATCCTAGAGTCTTCATTCCAGCAATCTAACCTCCTTTTCCGCACAAGGGATGAGTTTGATCCTTCTTTGGGCATATAAATGAGTGAAGATCCCATGGAAATGACCTTGACCTATAGTTGTGGATCTAGACTTTTCTGCCTTGACCGTGTGTGTATCTATTGTATTCTGATTAGGTCAGAGAACTTGTTCCTTTTAGATGCCTGACTGAGATAGGTTTAACAAGCTGTCTTTTCACCTGATTTCCATTAAATACAAGTCTTGTACTTGCAATCTTTCTTGCACAATGGTATGTAGCTGTAGCTCACATCATGGATGAAAATAACATCTATAAATCAATATTTCATCAACTTGTATGAGGGGAGCCTCTAGTGACACATTTGAACAAATCGAAAATGACTAGCTGTAAACAAACCTGTTGTTAAGAATTAGCATAAGAGGTTTTCAGTGATAGCAGAACGACTTGTAGATATTAGAGCCAAGCACGGCCTTGAATATGAAATTACAACCGAAATACCAGGTTCAGGACGGGTGGAAGATACAACGAAAATACAAACATGAAAGAAAAAAAATAGGTTAATGACCTTTTCTGTAGTAGAATTCCTATGCGGAGGGATGTCTGTTATGGGGTCCTCGTCTAAGAATGCAGAGACGCAGTCGTTTGCTTAGAGCTTCTAACTTTTCAAACTTATCACTTCTACTCTTCTTAGCTTTAATTTTCTTTTCCTCTTTTGGCGGGTCTAGGGACGTGTGTCTTGTGGGCGTTGCAAGTGCCTCAGGAGTCATCTAAGACAACATAGGCAAATAACATTATCATCAAAAACAGATACACAATCAACCAAGACACCTTTAAAAGCAATGGCCTGATGCTGAGGTCAGATGATTCAGATGGAACAGCTAAGGCTTAATGATGATGGCACGGAAATGAATGTTAATTAATTGATATATGAAGTGTAGCAACAATGCTAGGTCCTGGTTGAGCAGGAGGCAGTCTTTGTGGTTTATGAATACTAGATCAAATCCTACGTCTCCCAAATTAAACATGTTTGAAAGGGTTTAGTAGTTGAGAATAAGGCTTGTTTGGGTCAGCTGTTGGACCAGGAAGAAAAAATATATACACATATATATATATATAATTATATATAGAGAGAGAGAGAGAGACCTGCTGGTTTCGCTCTGCCGCTGTGCACTCTGCAGAAGATTCCTCGTCAGTTCCCCCCAATGATGAGCATCTACCCCAACTTTCTCTATTTGAGCTTGTATATGAGCAACACTCCTCCTGGTTCTGGATGTCCGCCTTATCCTGTTAAGTCACAAATGCAACACTAAGAAAAAGTCAGATGATTGCAAAACCTGAAAGGGTAGATCCAATATCATACACAATAACATCCACAGATTGTCCTCATTGAGCATTACTGGATAGAATTACCTGTACAAGTGATGGGTCATCACAATTTTGTACACTGTCCTCATTTAGCATGATATCCTAGTTCGCATTCAAGTGAGGTTTAAATATATTTAAAATTACTAAGAGAAAAAGGTGACTAAATTCAGTATGGTACATACAATTGCGCTGGAAGTTGATTCAGTAAGAATTTCATCCACAGACTTTGCCGTTGAACTGCTAGGGGGAGCAGAAGATGAACTTGCAGCATTGGTAGACACAGAACGGAGTCCATTGATTATATCATATATCATGCTCTGAGAATTGAAGGGGACACATCTGAATTAGTTCCTACTACCATGATGGTGAAGAAACTATTAGGGCACTTTTGTACTTCAAATCTACTGGCATTGCGATAAAAATAACATCTACCAACACCAAAGTTGTAAAGAAGCAAACTGGACAGTTCCAACATGCTTTTTGACATAATAAATTAAATTCCCCACTGACACCCTACAAATACAAACTAAACAACATTTCAACCATAAAAAAGAGTTCATGACCAATCAGGGATTTCTTAATGGTATGAAATATTGAGTGGACAACAGAAGCACTGGAATTGTTGACTACCAAACAAATCCGACTTCAAAAAAATGATGTTTCAAAATAGTAAATGCTGTATGAAATGAAAATCACCTCATTGTTCCCAGCTCCAACGTTGAGATCCCCCAACTTGTAGTATTTCTCAAGCTTACTCGAATAGGGGGTAGAAACTTGAGGAGGATGAAGGACATTGTAGAAGAAAATAGAAACTGAGTCATAATAGAACTGTGGTCGAGAAGTGTTGTGATCACCATCAAATTTTATAATATTTTTATCTCCCTGTATGTGATAAGAACACAGTTTAACTTTTAGAGATGAGCCTGCATATCACCAGTATGATCTTTGGATTGACATATTACCGAGTAAGACTTAAATATGTAGTCAGCATGGTGTGGTTGAATGAATTTGTCATCACTTGCATGCCCAAATAAAGCAGGAATATATGTTTTAGATGCAACCTGCCAATGACACAACATTAACTGCATAAAATGGATGACTACATACATTACATTTGGTACCATACAAATGACAAATATATAGCAAATACTCATGGTCTCATATCCAAATCATTAACTTGTTACTGAAGTGTAGAATATGCTAGACCTTTTGAAGGAACACTTGAGGAATCACGCAAAGATCTAATATAAGACTTCATTGATCAGAAAAATGTCACAAGTATAGACAAACCTTGAGGCAATTGAGATCCATGATGTCAAATTTTGCCTTCTTTTGAATAACTCGGCGCATGTATTGCAGTGCCATTTTAACCTGGTCTCAGCGAGAGAGAGAGAATTCAAGTCATACATGCAAGAAGAAGAAATTCAGAAGAAAAAAAGCATTTTATGTAACACTAACAACTTCGTATATTAATCTTGCTATGAAATGCAAAGCATATATTACACCACCAGTCCACTACAAAGAATCAGTTAGCAAACTATCCAATATGCACATTCACGCAAATGACTAACATATTTAACTAGAGGATCTGCATATTGATCATGGGTAAATAGTTGATCATAAGTAGTTGAAAACAATCATACATTTTGTTGCACTAACGTTTCTAGAAGGATTGATATCGCCTAGATACACCTACCATGTCAGGTTTTTTCACCTACATACATACACCTAAGTATTTATTTGACCTCGCAGCTACCCTAGGTTTCAAATTTTATCACCATAATTTTTTTTAACGGAAAGTAGATCATGTGCTTGTCACATGCATGATAAATCAGAAAATGGAAAAAGAAATGCTCCTCAACCCCTAGAATAATCCCATCCCCAACCTTAAGTCCCGACCGTCAACTTGAAACTCTGAACCCATTTGCCCTGAAAATCGTCAACCACGACCATGAGAAGAAACACCTCCGACAAGCAATAAACCAGAAAGGGATGGGATCATCAACATCAGGCTAGATTGGGGTGTGGTGAGTCGTCACCGCCGGCGGGATCGCGACCTCGTGCTCCTTTACTAGATCGGCAACTCAGTGTAATCTACATTTAATTCTTCACAATTGCGCCCCACCATCGCCGTCGAGCACAACCACGCATCACCTTCTCTCTTCCGGGACGCGTCAGCATGTTGGTTTTGAAGAGCGAGCTTCATGGCTCTATCAACAATGGAGGAACAAGCTGCATGGCTAAGCCCCGACGACCATGAATTAGTGTCGTGTTTTAGGAGTCGTCGACCAACGAGGGACAGATGAGCTCCGGGAACCAAGAGTTGTCTGACGAGGGTTTGGGGATTTTTTTTAAGGATTATGATTTGGGGGATTTTTCAGGGTTTGTTACTTGGCTTCTCTATATGCCAGATTTGTATATTTGCTTTTATTTTTGTTGAATTTGAAACACTCATTCATCAAATTGTAGAAGTGATTCGGAATAAACAAGAATGGAAAGAGAACAAAAATTAGACGGTTCAATGACATGCTTTGGAATTTGAAAGGGCATTTCATTACGAAGGCTAACGAAAAAGGTCAAGGTGATGAATTTTGAAACCCAGAGTAGCTACGAGGTCAAAAAAACAAAAATTGTAGGTGTATCTAGATAAAAAAACTGACATGGTAGGTGCACCTATGTGATATTAACCCTTTTGAGAATCATGATATGACCTAATGAACACAGCAAATTTTTTCACTTCATGTGATTTCCAAAGATGCCTCTTTCTCTGACACTAAGGAAATGTGCAATTCAAGTTAAGTTTAAGAAACAGATTATAGGACAGAAACTCTCGGAAAAATGAGCATTACAAATATATGCGATTCAACTCTTGATAAAATGGAAAATGGCTTTCCTACAACTTTCAGGGAATATTTGGGAAAGAAGAATTTCCATCCTCAAACATGATAACATTATTAAGATACTTCAAGGTAATGTTTAGAAAACTACAAACAATCAGCTTCACCTATTAGAATTTGAATATTTCTCTCCCTGGTTCGGTTATTCATTGAGGATGGGGGACTAAATTCAAACTCCCAACTTTAGTGCTTTGCCACGCGATCAAGCTATGAGTCTGTGCAACAAAGAGTGCAAATCAGTACTGAATGAGGGAGGGGCTAATAAACAGTGTACACCTACCATGACTGGACATTATATACTTCTAACAACTCCGGTGTCCTAGAACCCAGTCAGGTTCTGGAAGCTGAGCCTTTTCCAAGCACCGTATGACTTTCAAACTCTACACTACTGACCTCTGCCTCATTCCGAACTACGATGATAATGAGTTTGTTATGCTTACTCCTGCTTTTTAGTAGATTAGTTTTTTTTATCTATTGCTCTATGTTCGTCAAACAGACAGAATACTGGATATAATGCAACACAAACACATAATTTACAAAGACAAGGATATGACACATCATGGGTAATAAATATTATAACATTCACGCCATATTAGTGCATTGAAATTATTTTTAAAAACTCTACCGTCATATATATTACAAAAAAATATTTATATTTTTAAAAATTAAAACCAAATCCAATGAGAAGTTGGAAAAGGTAAGAGTATTTCTTAAGGAATTAAAATCAGTTTGATCTGAAGAAAATAATTTATTCTCTTCTTGAAATTGTAAGTTGAAAACAAAATATGGAAGGGTGAAAGAGTTTATTCCTTTATTATATTTGCCGATGTAGACATGTACCTTCTAAACGTGATGGTTTTCTGGAAAGAAGTAAAGTTTGCCATGAAAAGAAAAAAATTATTTCCATGTTAAATATGGGCTTGTGTTTTAACAAAGCAGGAGTGCCTCTATCCATTGGCATATCCTAGTCTGTCTGTATCTGATTAAAAAAACAAAGGATAAAAAGAAAAGGGACATTTTAAATAACACATCCAACAAGTGTTTTTCACATGTCCATGTTTGGCCCCAGATTCTGATGCCCATGCAAAGTTAGAATTATTAGAGATGCATAGTTGGAAAGTAGCCTAAGAAATGGAAGTTCTAACTAGAATTAAGAGCCAGATCTCCCAAGCCATGAACAAGAGTGTAACCGGCAATGACCAAGGCCAGATATCAACCTTGTTTCTTGTAGCCACTTAGCAATTTTTTTAGAACAGATGAACGTAGAAAAGAAGGAAAAATAAATAAATAAATAGAACCTTGTTTCTGTTGTAATATAATATGTACCTACACAAAGAATCTTTAATGCAAAAAGAGCACAAATTAAATATATTTGATACTAGGTGAACATACACGGTAATCTCAGCCAAAATGAACAGAACTCATCCATACGTCCACACATCAATAGCCTAGTCAAAGAGAGTAAGGTGAGGGAGGAGAGAAATCCATACCGTGAATTTTGGAAGCCGAATTTTGTACACATCCACAAGTTCCATCATTAGATTATATAAATTCGAAAAGGCACTATCTAATACCATTCCAGCGATGGAAGGATCTTCTGCACCATAAAGAAGGCTGCATTACATTACACAAAAGGGTTTAATTATATCAGTGGTCATTAAAATCTTCATTCCTTTAAGTTATTAAAAGTAAAATTTATAAAGCCATCTTTGATCATTAAGCTTATACACATTTCCAACACTTCTACCCAAACATGCACAGCTCTTGAATAAACTGAATAAAAGCTTTGACTGACCAATGGAAGTTGGCATCTTAATTATTCAAGCAATAAAAAATAAAATACCTTGTGACAGCACCCATCGATCGACCCCAGAGACCTATCCGTGATATAGATTGGTTGCTCCTTAGATGTGACACCACAACCTTGAGGTCATCTTTCTGATATTTATAAAAAAAATACAAATTTACAAACTTTGCCGAAAAAAATCATTTGAAAACGAGGGAACATACCTCATGCCAACCAAGGCTGACATGTTTACCATCAGATAAGCCAGAACCAGAGAAGTCAAGGGCAAATACAGTAAT
>JAYMSV010000114.1:0-21879 GCA_036897745.1 Erodium moschatum
GGGTACTGACTATTAGTGTCGATTTTAAGTCAACAAAATTATTTTTTTATTCTCCCCACCAGCCCCTCCCCGCCAGCAACGTTGTGGATGCTCTAATAACATAAATGCTTTTATTTAGAGAAGCTAATAACAAAAATGTTCATTGTAATATGAAAAAATGAACATAATAATTTTTGCAAAAACTGTTTATAGGTGTATTTCATGTTGATATATAATATATAGCAAATGATTTCTATAAAAAATATATATGTATAAAAACATTTGCATCCTTGTCAAAGCTTGAATTTCCAAAGTCCACATCTCTAATAAAGCGTGGATTTTGACCTTTTGTATTGGTTTTGATTTTTCTAAAAAAAAAAAAAACTCAATATAATATAGAATGTTCAATTACCCGGGAAATTTAATACAAATTAAATAAATGGAAAAAGAAAATTCCTTTTGTTAGCTGAGAATAAAACAAAAAAATTCAAACAAACGGCTCTTCGATTTGAATCACGTGAGCTATATATATATAAACACATTCACAAGAAAAAGGAAAAATCATAAATACATAGAAATAGGTATACACAGCTAAGGGAGCGTTGGCAGCATTATTGTCAGTTTTGGCAGTGTGGTGGCCGTGACGTCGTCGTTTCATCTGTCTCCTCCAGTATTGCTCTTTCCTCTTTGATGTAGCAGCCACTTCTACAAACATTTCCTGATTCTCTTCGCATGCTTCACACCTGTCTTTCCTACCTAATATATTCACAAAGATTTTTTTTTGGTATTTTTTTATGAATAATTTTTAAAAATATATCACTAGGTCTTCATTTTTATTTGTTATACTTGTATTTTGATGGTTATAAAAAGAATAATATGATTTTTTATGTACTTTGTATAAATTTCTTGATGATTATTTTGTAAAAAAATAATAGGTAAGAGAATATAAATTTTTCATTTTCTTCCATTGTTACATTTCAAAAGAAAAAGAATACAAAAGACGTGAAAATTCTGGATTTTTTGTTTTCTAATTATAAAGTCGCTATTTTATAAAAAAATACACAAAATATAAATTTTAAAAATCATTTTTATTTTGGCAATTATAAAAGAATGCTTCAATCATGGTCGTAGAAATAGAGCTACATAAACACCTACATGTGAAAATAAATCGTGTCGATAGATGCAACTCAACTTGATCTTGTCAGTTATCTGACTTGACACCAGTCTGGCAGGGCAATCCGTGAGGAAATAAAAAAAATGGCATGAGAGGGACAATTTTTTTTTGAAGATCATTAAAGAGGGGGATGCAACACGAGGACTTCCCAGGAGGTCACCCATCCTAGTACTACTCTCGCCCAAGCACGCTTAACTGCAAAGTTTTGATGGGATCCGGTGCATTAGTGCTGATATGATCACATCCTTTTTTTTTAATATAAGAAGTAAAAAAGAACCAACGTTGTTACTCTGAAAACTCAACAATCGTGAGCTCCTTCAATATTATTACACTATTGTTCTGGTTTGACAAAAAACGAGCGAATTATAAGATATTACGGGAAGAACCTTACTATTAAAAAGATGAACTGAAAAACGCAATGAGTTTGTGAAAGTGAATCAAATAACGAGTTATCATTGCTAACAAGGGGCGAGGTTGCCTCGACTTTGGTGGGAGCCTCGACGGACGGAAAAGACGACTTATTCCGACAAAATAAATTGCAGGGACAAGATCCAGAAAGAACACACACATGAAAACGAGCTTTTGAGGTCCTAGTTCGAGTCCACCCCGACCCCTGAGACGACATATGAGGAGTTGACACCAAACAACACGGTGAGGTCAGCCAAAAAGACACGCCAGATCGAATGAGGATCTAATTCGGGTGTAGGGTAGCTAGGGGAGTCATGTCCTACACCAACCCATGTCAGACCTGAAGTTCCCTATCTTCCCGACCTTGGCACAAACTTATTATTTGTTAGCTAACGCGCTACACTCCGTCTTGTATAAGGCCTCGTTGTTGACCCAACTTAGATTGCATTGAATTAGCTTGTGTCATGTGTATTTTGGGTCTCAACCGCATCTAGACTTACAATGCATAGAATCCTCGTCGATGACATCGAAGGCGACAAAGTCTAGCTTGAAGAACATGATGATGTCGATGACATTTATGGTTATTCAACCATCTACCCACACAGTCGTCACTCTGTATAGTCCTGATTAATTTGTTTTCCTTAAAATGCAAGGTATTAGTGGGCTCACATTCTATATCATGCTCTAAGGTAGTCAACTTAAAGAAGCTACATTCATTTTCACATTCAAGAAACACTCTCACATAACCACCTTCATACTGATTTTGAGCTCCAACAATTTTTCCCTCAAAATAAATTTCAACACAAATGGGTGACTGAACATCTGGCTCACAAACAGGACCACGATTTCGTGGTGCTTTTCCAACACCACGATTATGCACATATCCGTAATAAAAAAGGACCATTTAATCATAGACCCTTAAACCTTAAATCGCTAAAAAACAGAAACGAAACCCTAACAATCTGAACAAAACCCTAAATGAAGTCAATGTACTTACTCTTAACATTTTCAACGTCCGACCTCTATTTCTTCTCTGATGAAACGCACGCCTACGTTATCCTTTGCCAGCTCCTTCTTCTTCCTCGCCTTGTCTCCTCTGCCAGCTCCTTCTTCTTCGTGTGTGTCTGAGAGTGAGAGTGAGTGAACTGAGGAGTCGTGTCTGAGAGGAAAGAGGGTAAAAGGGCATGCAGGGGTAGCATCGTTATTTCGCGCGAGTAAGTGTCCACGTGCATCACACGTGTGATTTGTTTCCGTCCACAATTTGACGTCGTCAAGCCCCGGATACTAAAGTGCAACAAAACAACATTATAGGGTTGTGAGATGTCGAAAAAATAGGTTAGGGTAGTGAGATGGCAAAAAAATTAATTTAGGATAGTAAAACGAAATTTATTCTAAAATTAACAAAAATACATTTCCATTCATTTAGATTAATTTTCCATCCGTCCCAACTAATCTCCGGTAACCGTTGCCGTCCGACTAGCACCCAACACTTTTTATTACCTTGAACTACAACAAGCATAAAAATGAAACACATATACATATATTTGCAAATTGCAATTATCACAATTTTCAAAATGGCATAAGAAATAAAATACACTGCTGCAAAGAGATATTTACATCCATGCCACCGAGTCAATGGTATTAATCAGATAGTCAAAAGTCAATACTCAGAAACCGAGTAAGTGACTGGGTGAGTCACGGATCACTTCCTGCCTCGGCCACCGTGTTCAGATTTTTCCTGCTGTCATCTTCACTCCAAATTTTCCTTCAATTAAATATCCACTTGTTCTCTTCCATTATATTTTTACCAACTGTAAAAAAAGTAAATTACATACGGTCCATATTTAAATTTTAATTTTTAATAATCAAACAAAATAGTTGACCATACTAGTAAATAGCTTTTGATGATAGATCATAACAATATATATTTTTTGAAGGAAAACTAATAAATTTACTATATAAAACAATTTAATTCAATTATACGAGAAACGACCCTAAATCTATTAATATTATATGAGACTACATTATAAACAGACGTATCGACGTTCTAAACCATATGTATCATTTTATACCGATTGAAGTTCAAATTATATAACAATATAATAAACATTATTTTAGAAAATAATAAAAATCAGGAAAAGAAATTATTATTTTTTGAATGAAAAGGTACTGATATAATTTATATAAAAGATGTATTATATGTTTGAAGCCTCCGAAGAGCCGAACAGTGACTCCTGTAACCATGAGATCGTCTATGACAGTGTTTTTGAAAAAACCATAAATGCCAACGAAAATAAAAATGATTAAATAGCGAAACTGATGATGATGATGAAGACCGATTCAAAAAAAGAAATTACCTTAATTTTGTAAAAATTAAGTAAGTCTGATATATAATTTTTTTTATATATTTATAAAAAAAGAAGAAGAAATTATTATGACAAAAGGGCCTTTGATGAAGGAGGACTGTCTCTCCCTTTTCTTCTGCAGCTAGCTTCACCAACTAAAACCCTTTTTTTTCTTTTCTTTTCTGGGTTTGTTCATAATTTTCTCGAGAAAAAAAAAATAGCAGAACCAAAGAGAAAGAGGTGGAGGAAGAGGCAGAGCCATGTCAGGCCTGTACAATCCCAACTATTCACCAGCGAGAGCTGCATCTCCGCAGATTAGAACCAACCCAGATGTTGACAGGTATGGCTTCGGTGATTAGATTCGGATTAGACATAGCCCAGAACCGTGAAGCTCTTGAGAATCACTGTTCTCGGTTTTTATTTTCTGGGTTTTGTGATTTTTGATCTGACTTGGGTTCTGGTTTTGTTTTGTATTCCGTCCTTGTCAGAGCTGCTCGAAGAGCATCAGAAGCTTGGACCCTTCATGCAGGTCCTTCCGATATGTAGCCGGTTGCTGAATCAAGGTTGATTCCTAGTTTTGGATCTGGTTTTTTTTTGCATTTTTGGTTCTTTCTCTCTTAATCTGTTTGTCTTCATTTCTGCATTGTTGGGTCTTGCAAATGTCTATGTTTTTGTGCTTACAGATCGGTCTGATTGTTGTTGTTACTGTTTTTCTCTGTTTAGTACTGATCTTATTCGATCGTCGAATTAAACAAGCATTTTTATTAGTCTATTACTACAACCACACACATTTTTAGCATCAATGCTGCAGCAAATCTCCGTTAGTACTTGTGTAAAGGTCCTGGAAAATTTGGGCAACTGTACATGGCTTGGTGGGATATGGCAGTTCAAATTAAGAGGACAGAAACTTACTTACCCTACTAAGGTTAGGGCATCCTGCATCCACAGTGGAGGGTGAGTTTGGGGGCAATCGGCGAATAAGTTTGGGTTTTGGCAGTGTTGAGCGGTTCTTTCTCCTCTGGGGCGAAGGATTCATCGCCTCCGTGAATTCGCCCCTCTTGAGCCAATTTTCAGGCGGCACGTTGCTCTTCGCCCCCAATTCGCCTTGCATTGGGAGAATACCACTGTAGGGAGGCGGGCGAATCGCCCCATGCAATGCAGATGCTCTTAGGTTTTACTGTTTTAGCATTGCTTAGCATGAAATGTGATAAATGAGGAAGCTAGAGCAGAATGCTGAGCAATTCAGTGCTTACCATTACGTTATGTGGTTTTTAAAGCAGGCACTGTACCGATGGTTATGATCTTTGGTCAATGTTTTAATCCATTTCAGTCCTAGTGCTAGAAAGTAATAAACTTTAGCTGATGTTCGATTTGTTTTAAGAAAAACATTGATATAAGCCTAAACATTAGGATGCTCATTCTTAACAGAGCCCTTTTTGCTTGCCTAATAACAATGCTCAAGTGATTTTACTTTTACTAATGGTGTTGGCAGGTCAAGATGTAGAAACAAGAATGTTAGTTTCTTTATGATCTCTGATTCCTTGGTTTTAATAGTCAGTTTGTTACTTTCTTCTTCTTGTTTTTTCAACCTCCATACCATTCTTACTTGTGTTGATTTGTTTTGTGAGATCATTGTTGTGTTTCTTACTATAATTTCCCTTCCATGAACAGAGATTGTACGGGTATCTGGTATGATGTCCAACCAAGGTTTTGGAGACTTCGATAGACTACGCCATAGAAGCCCTAGTCCTATGGCTTCTTCAAATCTCATGTCAAATGTTTCTGGGACCGGATTAGGTGGTTGGAATGCCCTTCCTCAAGAGGTTAGTGTTTTCTTTAGGGATGATCTCACTAAGCTACCCTTAAGTATGCACCTTTTCAGTCAACTACTCCCTAGTTTAAAACGTTTTTGACACCTCCCCTAACCTTTTTAGTCTCAATTTACCCCATTCCCGTCCACTTTAGGTGTGAAATGACAAAATACCCTTTCTTTTTTAATTATTTATATTTTCATGTGAGGTATATTTGGCATTTTAAACCAAAAATATGATGAATTTGGGGTAGAATGACTAAAAAAGCTTAAGGGGTTGTCAAAAACATTTTAAACTTAGGGGTAGTTAGTTGACAATGGTGCATACTTAAGGGTGCCTGAGTGAGATTGTCCCTTTATCTTTACTTGTGCCTACTGATCAAATGTTTCTACTGCATCAAATCACATTCTATGCTACTATTCTTTCTCAATTCAAAGGCTTGTAGAGTTGGTTAAACACAGCTTAAGATAGCCAGAACTTTTCATGACAGAGACTAAGTGGGCCTCCTGGAATGACAATGGATTGGCAAGGAGCGCCTGCAAGCCCCAGTTCTTACACAGTGAAGAGGATTTTGCGTTTGGAAATTCCGGTGGATACTTATCCAAATGTAAGTTCATCCAATGTGAGTGAGATATTTGAATCACTTGATCATATTATTGTGTTTAGCATTACCAAATATGAATCTTTGATTGGTAATAAACATGCACTAATCTATTTCCTTGTGGATGTCAGTTCAATTTTGTTGGGCGACTTCTAGGCCCTAGAGGCAATTCACTGAAACGGGTTGAAGCTACTACGGGTTGCCGTGTCTACATTAGAGGGAAAGGATCGATAAAGGATCCGGACAAGGTAATGTACATTGCTTTCATTCTAAAGTCAATATGTCGCTACCAGGAGGTTCTAGGGGTAATTGCAAAAACTGACCTTTTGGTTTGTACTTTTTGAAGTTGATACCATCTTCTAAAAACCGTTGCAAATTGGTACCGTAAACAATTTTTATTTTGCACCAACACCATAAAAATCGAAATATAATACCCGTTCAAATAGCAAAATTTAATGCTTAAAATTTTGAAATGTTTTTTTTTTAATTCAAGATTCTTTTTGTATAGTTTAGAAGATAAATTGATAATTTTTTTCACTCAAGTGAAAAAAAGGTATTTTTGAAAAAATGGCTACCCTTTCCGGGAAACATAACTGACTGTGCAAAAAAGTAATATTGTTCATTGTACCAACTTGCAAAAAGTGTAAACCACACGTGCAGTTTTTGCAATTATCCCAAATTTCTATTTCTAATTGTGCTTAATCCAAAGATCTTTGCATACTTAGTAACCTCTGAGCTCAGCTACAATGTGTGTTAAGACTTTGTTTTACATAAATATAGATTCTGGTTCTATGTTAATTATCTTCCATTCTTTTCAACGTGAAGGAAGATAAGCTAAGGGGAAGACCAGGCTATGAGCATTTGAATGATCCTCTGCATATCTTAATTGAAGCTGATTTACCCGCCAATGTTGTTGATATGAGGCTAAGACAAGCTCAAGAAATTATAGAAGAATTGCTGAAGCCCGTGGTATTTATCCCCACCCTACTTATAAATATTTATTTTTTTAACATAAGTTCAGAAGCTACTTGTGTGAAGATATGGCCAAGCATCATCTACACTCCCTCCTCTAAAACACGTTGATAATCATGATGATACATTATGTGTGTAAATAATAGGATAATTTCAAATAGTACACTAATCTTGTCATATTTCTCGTTTAGTTGCACAGACTTTTAAATCTTCTCCCTAACTATACTAAACTCACAAAGTTTCCCACTTTACTCCATTTTGGTAATAAAGGACAAAACTACCTCTACAATTTAGGAACTCTGGCAGAATTTACCGTAGCAGTGGCATTATTTTTGAAAGTCAATGAAAGCTATCTTTGTCTTTTATTACCAATATGGATTAAAGTGAGAACATTTGGACGTTCTGTGTAGTTTAGTTAGAAAATTTAAAAGTCAGTTTAGTTAAGTGAGAAATGTTGTGTACTTATGTGAGATTATCCCTGAACAATGCGCTCCCTCAAGGTGCTTTGGAAATAAGTTGAAAGCTAATAATTTTATCCTATAAACCATCTCGGTGCAGGATGAATCACAGGACTTTATCAAGAGACAGCAATTACGCGAGCTTGCTTTGTTAAATTCAAATTTCAGAGAAGACAGTCCCGGGCCAAGCGGTAGTGTCTCTCCTTTCAACTCTAGTGGAATGAAACGTCCCAAAACAGGCCGCTGAAAGTCAACACCGAAGAACACGATCCTCATCGTCTGTGATAAACTCAACCCTGCTCCAGCAATCCATGACTGGGTATATATAGCTTCTGATACATCTCAGCTCAGTGCATCATCTACAGAGACGTATTCTAACAGATCTTGCTGGTGGGTTTATTTAACTTGTTTCTGGAAAACTGAAGGAAAAGATTATATAATTGGGCTGTTTGCCTTAGGTTTTGCGAGGTAAGTTTTTTTTTTGGTAAACTCGACATATTCATTGGATTTATTCTTGTGTTAGTAACTTTAAGGAGTGTTGAATATATATTATTTGTTGGTGCAAAAAGCTAGGCCATGAAGGTTTTAAGACAAATGGAATCGATATCAATTTTCCGTTTCGTTGTTGTGTGTTGTAGTGTGATTATCAATTATTGTGAACCTAACTTATATGATATTGTAATTGAAATATACCATAATCATGATTCATGTGAGTTTGGACAGACTGTATCAGCTGGAATAGGAATGTTTAAAGCTGATGGTATATTCTATCATATATGCTCACCTAATTTACATGTAACTGCAACTTGACTACTTTTTATTATGAAAAATAAAGCAGGAGATTCTAATGTAACCTTGCTTAAGTTTATATGATGTGAACTTCTAATTCAACACTCACTCGTGTGATAACCTCATAATCTAACACTATTCCGCTCGGATTCTAGAGTATGTGATTTACGCGTATTTGAACTTCTGAACTCAAAGAGATACGAGAGGTAACTTAGAGCATGTGTAGCAATGGAAAACGCTCACAACGCCAGTGTCGCGGCCAACGCTACTATTCTGGGCCGCTTCACGATGTCCAGGTGAATTGGAGAGTCTGAAGCCTGTGATTGCTATAGGAGGAGAAACGCTCGCACGTCAGTGCCACGTTCGGTTCCACAATCCTGGGCCGCTTCACGATGTCCAGACGAGTAAGAGCTCGATACCTAGTTCGTGTGGTCGAGCCTGGTGCTGATGCGTGGAGGGTAGCGTACAACTCTATAACGTTATGACATTCAACTGTACAAACCGTCCGCAAGTTCAAACTGTATAGTATAGTATGTCAAAAACGGAAAAATCGAGAAATATTATTTTAAGATGAATTTTTGTGTAGACCCTAAGGGGATCAATCCGAGTTCGCTAAGACAATCAACTATGTACTCATTTTTCGTGAGGTGAGTAGAGTACAACTCTATAACAATATGACATTCAACCATACAGACTGTCCACAACTTCAAACTGTATAGTACAGTATGCCAAAAACAGAAAAATCGAAAAATATAATTTTGAGATGAATATTTGTGCATAGCACAAAATTGGGTATCCTTCAAATTGTATAGTAGTATGTCAAAAGCAGAACAATCGAGAAATATAATTTTGAGACGAACATTTGTGCAAGAGCACAAAATTGGGTATCCTTCAAACTGTATAGTATATAGTATAACATGTCAAAAACGGAAAAATCGAGAAATGTAATTTTGAGATGAATATTTGTGCAGAGCACAAAGTTGGGTATCCCTAAACAAAATCGATCCGAGTTCGTTAAGACAATGATCTATACACTCATTTTTCTTCAGGTGAGTTTATAGTTTTTGAAACGAGGTGAGTTTATAGTTGATTATATATATACCCACATATATCATTTAACGTAAGGTGAGTTTATATATGTCAACATTGTTGGTTCCCTAAAGTACACTCTTTACATGTCTAATACTATTCCCAATGCATTTTACATTTCTACAGAAATCCTTCTCCGGGATCAAACAAAAACTCCCACCAACCTCACCGAGGAGAAATGGTCGGAATGACGCCGCTGACAAGATCGCTTCCTGATATGTTCGACGACACGTACTGATCCCGAGAAACGTAATTCGACGACGATGAAGCCGACTTGCTGCCGGAAAACTTGGTGGAAGTGGAGCTGGATTCCGAGAACACGTCATTTTCCGGCAACATCTTGAGTATGTTCTCCAGCTCCCTCACAACGTCCATCATCGACGGCCGCTTCTCCGGCTTGTCGTGGCAGCAATCCAGAGCCAACGCGGCGAATCTTTCCAGGCATTGAGAAGGGTAAGATCCCATCCTGCTGTCTACAATCGAGAACATCATCCCGGACTGGTGCGCCACATTCGCCTGATGTCACAAAACACAAAAATATGCACTCTATCGTTATTGTCAATTCACCGTTATTTCTTGGGATAATAGCAAAAATGGACACCTAAACAATATTTTGTTGGGATAATTACACTTCACTACACTAAAATATGCCCGATTTTTACATAACTCTGACTAAAAAATTTGTTTGTTTGGTTCCTTAAGTTTCCAAAATTTTCACGTTACTTCAAAAAGGCAGGGGAGTGATGTGAAAATTGAATACTGGTCAGACGAATTTTTTTAGGTAGAGTAGTTATGTGAAAATAGAATACAGTCGTGTAATTATCCTTGTTTTATCTGTACCGTTAGTTATGTTTAGCAAAAAAGGGTAAATTGGATCACATAACATCTTCTATCTTTGAAAATACTTATTTTTTCACTTGAATGGAAGAAAGAAGAAAAAATTACAAAATCTTTTATTGAACAAAAATAAATAAATGAAATTATTTATATTTTTTGAAGTATTAGATTTTGTTATTTAAGGGGTATGTTCGACTATTCCTTTGATTTTTAATGGTGTTATTGCCTGTGTAAAATAAAAATTGCTGATGATACCAACTTGCAACGGTTTTCAGAATTCATGATTACTCCTAATTTCTTCATCATTTCACGCAGTTTTAGCATGAAAAACAGAGTATAAGCATTCTCATACATATGTTTACCGCGCGAAAGATTACCTCGCGAACGATGTTCTTGCCATGAGTTATTGGTTGCATTCCCGTCAGAAGCTCGAGCAGGACGACACCAAGGCTGTAAACGTCGCTCTTGTCTGTCAACTTATGCGTCAAAAAGTATTCTGGATCAAGGTATCCCTGTATGAATCAGAACACATTAACGACGTCAAAAATAGTAGCAGAAGAAACTTAGCAATGTTATGTTTCTTCTCAGATGTTACATATACCATTGTTATATGTTCCATCAGAATACAATTTATAAAGTCACGACAGAGCTAAATCGAATATAGCAGAAGAAACGCAATGTTACGTGCGTTTCTTCTACTACCTAACAGAACATATAAAACAAACTTACAGGTGTTCCTCTGACCATTGTGGAAACATAATTGGGCACATCTCCTTGATCATCGGGGACTGGCGCGAGCCTCGAGAGGCCAAAATCAGCAACTTTAACAGTAAACTTGGCGTCCAAAAGTATGTTGCTTGCTTTGATGTCTCTGTGGAATATAGGAGGTTGCGCTTCGGTATGGAGGTAAAGAATGCCCTTAGCTGAACCTAAAGCAATGCTCAATCTCATACCAAAACTCAGGTCCCCTTTAGCTTTGGCTGCCATAAATTTCACAGTAACCATAACTTTTCAGAATCCATTGAAGAACAATCAAACTCCAAACATGCTTATATGAAGTCACTTTCTTTATACTGATCCATTGCATAACTGTGATGCTTACACAAGTTTTACCATTTGAAATTAATTGGAAACGAAATCACAAGTTTTGAAGAACTTGTTACCTTTGAGCCAGTCACGAAGAGTACCGTTAGGCATGAACTCATATACCAACATCTGCATATGAACAAAAGACCGATAGACAATCATGAACACCATTTCTCGGATAAAAGAAGGGGATAATCGTAAAGAAAGTACCCTGAAGTATTCACCTTTTTACAAGTTGTAACCCTCTTCTTTGATGATTGTAAGAAAATGCCATGAACTTGCATTTTTGTTGCATTGTGTGTAAATTTGTTTCAAAATGACGATTTTACCTTTTAAGAAACAAAAAAAAACTAGATTTTCATTTCTTCTAATTTTCTTCCTCTTTGTACCTCCCAAGAGGAAGAAAATTAAGAGAAGTGAAAATTCCGGATTTTTTGTTTTTTACTTATTATTTAAAACAAAACAAAAAACAAGTTCATGACACTTTTTTACCATTAATAAAGAAGATGGTTACAATTTGCAAAAAGTGAATACCTCAAAGGTACTTTTTTGTAGTTATTCCTAAAAGAAAATATCATTAACCATAATTCAAACATATTAGAAGTAGACGATAATATCATATAATAGTTCAAGTACCTGCTCCCCTTCTTCATCGCAGTATCCAAGCAATGCGACTAAGTTACGATGATGCAACCTTGACAGCAATTCGATTTCTGTCAAGAACTCCTTTTCTCCCTGTAAAGACCCTTCTTCAGCGCGCTTTATGGCCACAACTGTGTTATCAGACAAAGTACCTCTATAAACCTTCCCATAGCCTCCTTGGCCAACTTGTGTTGAGGAATCGAAATTGTTGGTAGCCATAACCATCTCTTTGAAGGTGAAGCTCTTCACATTATCAATTCTCATAGAAATCTTCGAAGCTGAAAAGGGTTTATACAGAACATAATCACAGGTTGAACATAGAGATTTTTAAAAATAAATAACAATGAAAATCAACCCGAGAATGTATATAACTGAACTTACACATATGCTTTCTTGATGATATTTGCTTGTATCTGGAACGTCTTGTAATTAGAATAGTGATTATTGCAGTTGTAGCAATGGCAGAGGCAATGGATCCTAATATAATGGCTGCCAAAATGCCCTTACCGATACGTGCCCCTTGAGTCTCAAAATCAACTGTAACAATAACAACAAAAATCTGTTGAGTCTAATCATCATAAAAATTGACGTATCAGACTTTTTGTTGGAGGTTGGTGACTTGATCTTCAAACCGTGGCAGGTTGTGATCATTTTGTTCTGAAATGACGATTCTTCCCAAATTTTAAATTAGAAAAATAAAAAACAAATAATCCAAATTTTCATCACGTTTCCTTTGTACAATTAAGATGTACATACGTGATACGACTAGTAATGATTTTTAACATAATCAAAATTACCGATTATCAACTTATATTAAATCGATTAGTGAACATAATATAATATTTTGTACTTGTCATTCATATCCCATAAAAAGTTCTATTATGTTCACTAGTCGATTCCAGATTGGTCAGTAGAATGAAAAAAATGGACAATGATAGTAAAACTTGAAAATAGATTTTTTATTTCTTTTGTGTATTCTCTTGTATTCTATAATTTCAAGGGCAAAATCGTCATTTTGAAATAAATTGACACAAAGAGCAACAAAACACAAGTTCAGGGTCGTAACCTGCAACAGTTTGAAGATAAAGACACCAACCTGCAAAAAGTGAATACTACATCCTATATATTTTCCTTTTTGCAATTATCCCAAAAATAACTATGACAGTTAAATACACAGACTTACTGTTTGAATAAGGTCCGAGGAGAGTGAAGTTAAGAAGCTCATAAGGTCCAAACAGGTCAGAACCACGAAACCTCCATGTCATGAATCTTTCTCTGATCCGATGAACCTCACTCGTATTAAACATGCTTGAGTTAGCATTACCTGCCCGAGGGAAGAGCTTCAGATACATCCCTACACGAGGTCCTGCTTCCCATGAATAGGAATCAATTGAAAGTTGATAGAGCTCCAAGTTCAGAGCATCTGTTAAGTATGTCTCGAACAGAGGGAGATATGGAGGAAAGTAAGAGAAACTCGGGCTCTTGAGGCGATATCCAATTCTCAGAGGCGATGCACAAAAGCACTGCACCGGGGATTCAGGGACATATTCAAAGAAATTATCGGTTGGACATGCTTGAACTGGACAGGTTGAGTTTGCTAAGCTTTCACGGTTAACTTCGCCTCCAGGTTCAGATTCACAGTATTGATTAATGTTAGGTGTATTGGCATTGTTGCAGATGGGATTGCCTGAAAATCTACAGATAAACTGACATACATGAAACAAGTAACTCGCTAATAAGCTTCTTGGTTTACTCATAAATTAATGAAACCCAAATCTTAACCCATAAAAAAGGGATAGTTGCAAAAAGTATCCGGAGGTATTCAATTTTTGCAAAAACATATCTTGAACTTGTCTTTTTGTTAAATTGAAAAAACATGCCATGAACTTATCTTTATGTTACTCTTTATATAATTTAAAATGATGATTTTACCCTTGGAAATTTAAATTTTAAAAATAATAATTAAAGAACAAAAAATCCACTTTTTCATATCCTTTAAATTTTCTTACTCTTTGTACGGTACAAAGAGGGAGGAAGAAAACTGAGGGATATGAAAAATTAGAGTTTTTATTTTTTACTTATTATTTTTTAAATTTAAGTTCTATGAATAAAATAGTTATTTTTATTTTTCATAAAAATTACAACACAAAGACAAGTCCAAAATATTTTTTTGCAATTACCAAAGAAGAGGGCGACAAGTAGCAAAAAATACCTAAAAATAACTTTTTGGCTTATTCATAAGCAAGTGAAGCTCAAATCACGATACACAGCTGATAAACAAAAAACTTCTGGTTTATTCATAAGAAAGTGAAGTTCAAATCTTGATACATATAGCTGATAAAAAAAAGAAGCTTTTGTGTTTATTCAATAGGGATAAGAAGTATACCTGAGGGTTACATTTACCGGGGGCTTCAAATCTCCTGAAATGGCGGAGATTGAGTTGTTTCTTAGATCACTGCATTTGAAAGTGCACCGGAAGAAAAATAAGTTAGACCGTGAAAAATTTGCGCCAAACCTTAAGTTCTTGATTTTTCTCGTGCCAACACATATTCTAAAGGGATAATTGCCACAACAAAAAACATGTATTGTCGACTTTTTGCAGATCGGTACCCTTATCTTCAAACTGTTGCAGGTTGGGGTCCTGATCTTGTATTTTGTTGCATTTTATGCCCACTTATTCCAAATGACATTTGGTGTATTTCAAGGGAAAATCATCATTTTGGAATAAACCGACCCAAAGTGCAACAAAATACAAGTTGAGGCCACAACTTGCAACAAATTGAAGATAAGGGTACCAACCTGCAAAAAATTCTAGGAGAGGGGACTTCTTTGCAATTATCCTTATTGTAAATTATTGCCAGTAAAAATCAGTATGAGCTCCAAGAAACAAATAGAGAAATATTCTAAATAGCATAGCCAGAGACAATTTTAAGCCTTGAAATCTTACATTGTAAGTCGAGCATTGGCGTCAAAAGAGATGTTCTGCCAAATGTTAGTTGGGAAAGAACCATTCAACAAGTTGTTCTCTAGCAACCTGTTGTACAACAATAATACAAATCAGTACCCACAATAAGCATGTCCATATATAATTATCCAAGTTAAGTATCATATTACTCACAGCGTCTGAAGTAAAGGGAGGTTTGCGAAGCTTCCAGGGATGGACCCGTTGAGGCGATTATCTGACAGAACTCTGTGATCCGGAAGAATAGTTTCTTAAATGGGAAATTTGTTCATCACGGCATGTATTTCATATGCATAAAAAAATGAAATTGACATTTACATACATGGTGGTAATATTATCAGATAGCTTATTTGATGGTACGAAGCCAGTGAGATGGTTCAAGCTAAGATCTCTGCAAGAGTAGGCAAATGGCAAGTCAGATACAAGACTGCAATAATGTTGATTATTGAAGGGATGATTGCAAAAAAGTACCTTGAAATATTTACTTTGTTCCAACCTGTAGCTCTCTCTTTGTTAATTGCAAAAAAAGTGTCTTCAACTTGTCTTTTTGTTACACTTTGTATAAATTTGTTTCAAAAAGACACTTTACCCTTGGAAATTTAAAATTTTAAAAATAAAAAACCCAAATTTTCATATCACTTAACTTTCTTGCTCATTACAAAGAGGAAAATTGAGGGATATGAAAATAATTTTTTTTACATTTTTTACTTGTTATTTTTTAAATCTAAATTGTAAGTGTGAAATCATTATTTTGATACAAATTGTAACAACAACAAAAACAAGTTCAGAGTACTTTTTTGCTTTTTTGCAATTATTGAAGAAGAGGGCTACAAGTTGCAAAAAACGAATACCTCAGGGTACTGTTTTGCAATTATCCCTTAATCGAAAATTAGAAACCCCAAAAGAACCTAAAATTATGCAAGAACTTACAAATAGCTAAGGTTTGGAATCCTGCTAAAATCAGGAATAGCTCCTTGCAGGCTGCAATTTCTGAGACTTCTGTGGAATTATAGAGAATAATAGCTTAGGCATTTTTTCTTAGAACGACAAAAAATCCCTTTACAACGAATGAAAGTAACATTAACACTTACAGTTTTATTAATTTGGAAAAGTTTCCATAAGTAGCTGGAATTTCAGCCCCGCTGAAGTTGTTGTTATCGAGTTGACTGCCACAAATAAAACAGTAAACATAAAGAAAAAAACATAACTCAGAAGTTGAGAAATAAAAATTAGGGATAATTGCAACCAAAAAGTACCCTGAGATATTCATTTTTTGCAACTTGTAGCCTCTTCTTTGATAATTGCAAAAAAAGTACCTGAAGTTGTCTTTTTTGTTGTATTTTACATAAAATGATGATTTTACCCTTGCAATTTAAATTTAAAATAATAATAAGTGCAAAACAAAATTCCAAAATTTCGTATTCCTTAAATTTCTTCCTCTCTGCTGTATCATACAAAGAGTAAGAAATTTAAGGAATATGAAAATTTGGATGTTTAGTTCTTTAATTATTATATTTACAATTTAAAATTTCAAGGGTAAAATTGTCATTTTATATAAATTTATACAAAGTACAACAAAAAGACAAGTTCATGACACTTTTTTGCAATAATCAAAGAAGACGCCTACAAGTTGCAAAAAGCAAATAGCTCAGGGTACTTTTTCGCAATCATCCCAAAATTATGTTTTGTTTTCTATTGCTATTCATTATAAAGATGTTATTTATATGTTAATAACTACTGTTCAGAGAGCATGACATTGGTGTTTCATCGTTCTGCAATATGCTAGTTAGAGGCCTATTATGGCCTAAGAAAACATGGGCAATAAACAAGTTCTTACTCTGATTGAATAAGTAAACTAAGCCAATACACATCAAAAACTAAACATATATAAATCATATGAGAGAAAATAAAACCCAAAAATAAATTAATGAATAAAAAAGCAAAGAAGAGAAAGGGCATACATTATGCGCAGTTCTGGTAAGCTTGAGAATTCTGGTGGAAGAGACCCAGATAAGTTATTGGTGTCCAAGAGCCTACACATATTTTCAACCTTAGTAACCAGCTCGTAAGTTTCAATAGAGAGAGAGGGGGAGAGAGAGACTCACAAGTGAAGGAGAGTGGGCAAGCTAGCAAGCTCGGGTGGGATTTGACCACTAATTGAGTTGTTATTCAAGTGGCTGCAAAATTCATGTATAAGTACATAGATGCATAAGAAAAAACGAAACTTGAAATTAGCTCGAAGAACCACTTACATGTGTCTTATTGCACTCAAGTTACCAAATGATTTTGGCACTGGACCTGAAATCTGGTTCTGGTCCACTTGGAGTCTAGTTAGATTCTTAAGGTGTCCAAGCTCTTCTGGTAAAAAACCCGATAAGTTATTTCCATTCAACAGCCTGTGCGCACAAAAACAATACAAAATAATCCATTGAAGTTCTTGAGATTAATTACAGGGGTAACTTTATTAACACTCTCGTCGACCTTTGATTCTCAAAAACACACTGTATAGGTGAGGGGTTATCACTAACCCACTATCACTTTTGTTATTCATCAAAAACCAAGAACACAATAAAAGGTGACGGTAAAACCATCTCCTATTCAGTGTGAATTTGTGGGGTTTTGATGAATGACGAAAGGTGACATTGGGTTATTGATAACCCCTCACCTACAGGGGTTCCTACAACTCAAAGGTCGTCGAGGGGGTGTAAACAACGTATTCCCTTACTTATAAAGGCTAGATTAATTACAAGGCAGAAATATAGTATAAATTTTACTTACAGAAGTCTCAAGCTCTTGAGATTTCCGATTTCTTTCGGTATTGAGCCGGTTAAGTCATTCCACATGAAATCTCTTCCAAGCATTAAGGTAAAAACAAAAATCATTAGCATCATAGGAAACGAATACAGAGTTCTTATGTGAAGTATGAAAAATTACTCACAATATCTCGAGCTGAGAAAGTTGGCCCACCTCAGGTGATAAGGTTCCAGAGAGATTCATATTCAGTAACTGGCTGCAACACAAGTAAAGATTTCAATGGCACAGTTAAAATCTAAATGTATTGGCCAACCATAAATAAAACTGACAAAATTGGGTGAGTAGGTGGGTGGGTTAGGAAGCTACCTTAATTGGTAACTTTGGACTCAAACAATTCAGTATCGAATTGTATATTATAAATATCAAAATGTCGATTTTAGATAACAGAACTTACAGTGCCCAAACATGGCGGTATCTATCAGCTCCGACTGTATCAAGGCATAAAATGCCAGTCCAATTTGATGTGCAAGGGTCTCCGTCCTTCCAGTTTCTGAGAAACTTCTTTGTATCGATCAAATTGCTTTTGACTGCTCTAAGGGCTTTGACTGCAAACGAGCAAAACCAAATTTGTCAACGATCATGAAAGAACAAGTATATATGTATGCAGACAAATTGCATATACTAACACAACATTAATCAATACTATACGAGGAAGAAAATCATCCCAAGCTATAAGGGCGGCTCCAATACTATACGAATCGGTAAAAAGGGATGTTTTCGACATCATAGGTGAAGAATTCATCGCCCCCTCAATTCGCTCATGCATCTAATTCGCCTATCTTGTGGTCATTTACCACACGACACATATCTATCCGCCCACACATCGGGATGAATAGCCACGTGTCGTGTCTCAAGTGGCCAGAAGGTGAGCAATTTCAATTCGCCCGCTAATTGAGCGGGACAATGAAACCTTCATCTCAAGGTGAATGTTCGCCGAAAAATCTCTCTTTTCGCCTATTGAACTCGCCCCCAAATCGTTCTGCTTTGCAGGTGCTCTAAAAGAAAACTGTAACACACAAACATCAAATTGAACAAATTCTCAAAAATCTACCTTCTGAAGGATGTGTGACTTGTGCGGCCGAAGGGAAGAGAAAGCAAGAAAGGGATAGGAGCAGAAGACATCCCAAAATCATCAGCCTCAACATGGTGAAATCTTAACCCTAAAAAATGTGATGATGATGATGATGATGAACAAAGGAGAAGTAGCACAGCAAGTCTTCCCCAAAATCAGAAACTTTCTCTGAGAATAATTAGATTAACACAACCTGCAAATACAGCAAGAGTCAACTCCAACACATTATAGCTTCTCATCTGCTTCTGGAATCAGAATCAATGCCATAAATGAGGAAAAGGGGGAGAAATCAACTGACCCTTTACTCCACCCAAGCTGATAAGCATATTGAAGCAGTGCCACAACTATTTTCCCGGCCAATTTTCTCGGGAAACAAACAGGGGATTACTGCAAAACTCCAAAAACAAGTAATTAGGTTCGTTTGCAAAAAAAACAAAAAAGGAGATTACAAAATCTTACCAGAGGAGAAGCTCAATGTGCAGAGAAGCAATCAGTGAGGTTGTGAATCGTGTCAGAGACGAGGACAGCCATTGAAGGAGGAGATGAAGGTGATCTACATGACAGATTTGATAATGAAAACCCAATAATTAAATAATTAAAAAAATGAGAAAAAAGTGGACTTTTTTCCTTTTGGGTTTTGGGTTGGAAGAGGAAGAGGAAGCGTTGTCGTCACTTGACATTTATTTATAAGTAATGTAATAATCATCAGTTGCTCCATTTTCATTTTTCTTTTTTCTTTATATGCAATCTTCTTCTTCGTCTACAGAGCACTACAGCGACGGAGGAGGTGATGATCTGTAACGTCTACTTCTTCTTCATCACCTTTAATTAAGTAATAATTATTATTATTATTTTCAAGTTTGACTTTTGTTGTACCTGCCACAACCAAGATTGATCTGAAACGATGCACCACACGAAGAAGCCACCCAGCTTCTCCTTCTTCTACCTTTTCTTTTTTTTTTTTGGTCAAAAGTAATATTCTTATTTTTATTTTTTATTTTCCATTACTGCTCCTTTTTTCTTTAAAGGTATTATTACAAAATCACTACAGAGACTTGGTTTCAAAACTCATCATGTCGCACTAATTACGGTTGGATTAACAGATTTTAACAGATTTGGTAATCATGCATGCTGAACACACTCAATGTTGGTTTCTCCTGAGGATTAGCATTTAAATACTTACAAACTATAAAAAAAAAAGTGCTGCAATAAATATATATTTATATCCACTTAAATATTTTCAATTCTTCTAACTTCAACTCTCATGCAAAGTTATTTTAAATCAAAATAATAATAAATCAATAATTTTTAGGAACAATTGTACAAAAGTATATTAACCTTAACAAAACTTCACTTTTTATTTTGAGTGAAAGTAGTAACTTTATTAAATTCAATTGTGTGAATAAGAAGAACAGTGGGAGAGGGGATGATTGAACGATAATCCTATATCTAATCTTTAGATACAACTGAGGTATAGACGATTATTTTGACACAACTAACTGCAAATTGAAACGTAACAAAACTAAAAGGCAGAAAAATCAATCCCGACTCGACTTGGGACCAGTCATAGGTGCCTAACAACCTAAAGCAGCTAGAACCTCCATTGAGGTTCACTAAATTCCGGAATAAAGATCTTGGCATGGACATGGATCACAGTAACTGGTGGAGGGACCCTCCATGGGGACGGGTTGCCATTCCTTCCGATGAGCCCCGGTGAGGCTGTTTTCTAGTTCTCGCTAAGGTCTTCTTTGGCTCAGCATTGGCATGAGCGCCTTGTGACACCCCTTTCATTGGTGGTCCGAAGGTTGGTGGCATCAGGGAACACCTTCTTGGAGAACCTTGGATTGTCGTGGCCGCCTGGTGCTTAGGCATGACGTTGTGTGTCACAATTAGCCATGCATTCAGAGTCAAACCCTCCTCTTTCTCTCCTGATGAGCTAGTGGGCCATCCGAAAACAGAGACTCTCCTACATCCAAATAACTTAGGCAGGATGTTAGGTGTCATGTTTGCTCCCTGGGGACGGGAAAGAGAGCCAATATGGGGTAATGTTGGCGGAAACCTAGGGAACAGAGCCGGGCCCCACCTCGGTTGAGGAAACATCCCACCCCGAAAGGACAGAAAGTCGCGAGGGAGGGTAGGCCTGGCCTATCAATACTAGTGACGAGTATTGCCTCCCCCCAAGAACTGCCACGCAAGGGAGGAACAACTTTGGATGGTCAGTCTCCACGACCGCATGCGACACCCCATAGGGTAAGCTAGAAGGTAGGGCGATAGTTCTTCATGGGGCCAAGGCAAGGCAGTCCCAAGATCGAAGACGGTGCCTCCAACACGCAGAGCAGTGGGGAGGACGACAACTAACATAGTCACATAAATTATGCCTATGGTGGCGACATCGGTCGGGCCAACGCTCGAAGGTGCCGAGGGATGGAAAACGTTAGGTCCTTGCGAGACACGCTTTCAGTTGGGAGCTCTCTCAATCCTAGCATAGCGCCCCTTGATCTTTTTCTCTCACGTGTTTTTAAACTCTAGTGTTATATGTTTGAAGGATGGTGTATCTCTGGTGGTGATTTATGGCTATGTGTTGCGGTGGTTCTCCTTTTTCTCGTATTAGCTTTTCATGTCGTTACAATCATAGTCAGAAGCGAGTGCACGACCGACGACATAACTAAAGCACAGGTTCTCACCGCCGAGGGCGGTCATGACTCGATATCAAGGGTTTTTTTTGCCCAAACAATCAAGCCATCACGATTAGTTTCAGCTATCGTCCTCCTCCATCAACTGCAGAGCTCCCTGACTAACTAGCGCACCCCCCCCCCCCAAAGGCCCATGTGGCTCTGCCA